>JAPYZC010002350.1:0-20647 GCA_030522665.1 Ichneumoninae sp. A BG-2022a
TATTATTATGCAAAATGAATATTTTCAGTGCCTATAATAAGTATGAATTTTTTCAGATTTTTATAACATTGGGAAGTGTTTGCAATTCTTGCCCGAATTGCTCGAATTTAGGCAAAATGAACACCACTCGCTCCAACCTCCTTAATACATTGATCCGAGCGCTTCAACGAACGGTAGAAAGAAAGAATTATCGAGACAGCTCGTAACTTTTTTTTTTTTTTTACAAAATTCGCTATACACGCTCGTATAGCCAATGAATAATATGATGGGAAAAATAAGCAGATTCCTCGTGTGCCGGTGAAAAATTTCTTCGACCGCGTCGTTTTATTCGAGTTACGTATCCGCGGGTAATACCAGTGAAAGGTACACGTATGGGAGGCAGGGGAGGCGATATAATGCCGAAAAATGGAAAGCCAGCGTCACGCCCACAGATTGTACGCGAGCTTCGTGAATACGGAAGCTGAAGTGTAGAGATAAATCTGTCGGACTAGGTGTGATATATAAATGTGCTACCGCTACTCCTACCGTTGTGGGCGGTCACGGGTAAAATCCGGGCTATACCCAGTGGCCCCCCTCCCCCTCCCCCCACAAGTATTACAGTACACAGACTGACTATACTCGCAAACGGTTTTCCACGTCCGAGCGGCCAAGCGAGTTATACGTACGCTAGCTCGCCTGACTTATTCAATTCGTATTCTTGGAATGCTTCGGACCATTCGCAGTATCGCGAGTACCCGAGGCTATTCGACTATCCGCTCGAACTCTAGATTATTAACCTTCCGCGGGGCAACGTTAAATCGCATTATGTGCAGTACGTTATATAGCGAGTTTGCTTCAAACCCCGACGCTGCTCACGGAGCGTTAATGAGAAAAAAAATTTATCGACAATATTTAGTTCAAGGCATTTCGTGACGACCCTGAAGATATCTGCATGACAAATTTCATCTTTGGCAAATTTCGGTGAATACACTGCTTTGGGAGGAAAAAAAATGTTCACTTGTAGAACGACCCTGAAGATCTTTTATTTTATTCTATGCACAGTAAAAAAAGTTTGTACTATTTTTTATTTGTTCATTTTCCGATCACACAATCCGACACTAATTTTCCAAACAAAAGTACATAGTAAAATTATTCATGACACGGGGAATAGAAGGACAGGTATATGTTATATTTAAACTTGGACAATCGAGTTTGTCACTTATTTAACACAATTAGTTTTACGAAACTTGAAGTACCGGTTGTACGAAATTACTTTTGCAAGTGAACTTTCCCGAGCGAAGTTTGTGCAATGAAAAACACAATCGTTATAACTTGATGGAATTTAATCTACAGGTATGTTCAGGTTGATCACTTCGACCTGGTTAAACGTTCTTTCTCTTTGATCGACGATCTGTGATGGATGTAACTGTGGGTAGTATTTTACAATACCAGTGTTGTTTTTAAGGTGTCCCGGTGTGGATCTCGAGGGTTCATCGTCATTCCAGAGCAGAAATGCCGAAGCATCATTGACATGCGGGGACTATAGGGTCTGCAGGGCGCGCATGGAGAGCCCAATTCCTACTGTTCGTCCTCTCGTCAACGTCTCATCCTCTCGAACATCGGGATCTGGATATCATCAGTGAGTGGCGGTGATGCGGTGCCTCGGCGCTGGATTGTGCGGTGTGCTTTCAATGAGTTTGCCGGAGGACCGCCGTCGCCGTCGTTGCTCTCGCGGTCTCGCCAGTTCAGTCGGTATATCTCAACCACACTACTACAGCCCTGTAGCTATGTATGGAGATAGCAATGCGCATAGCGGCTCTCGAAGCAGAAGCACCAAGAGCCTTGTTCCCGCGGCTGTCACGGAAACTCGAGATACTAACAAGGCCCTCGACTCTTCATCTTTCCGGAGTTCCAGCGCATAGAAAAAAAAGGAGGAAAAAAAATGCCCCTTCGTCTTACGCGTCGCGAGGCAGCTCGTTTTCTCCGATACAACGGGTAAATCGGGATAAATTGATTTTTCAACCGTTTATGATACGAGAATCTTTAGTCTGACAATACAAAAGACAAAACGTTTTTGTACTGTTGAAAATACCTATGGTTGAAAAAATGGTCTCCGATAATGGGACCCGATACTGTGCGTTGGAAGAGAGAAAAAGTAAATTCTAGTTGGAGACAAGCCGAGGCTGCCAGACTTGAAATAATCCTTCGACATCGAATAGGTCGCTCGATATAGCCTGGGTACATGTGTAAGGTACTCGGGGAACAGTACTTGGGGTTTGAATACACAGTAAATACGTCGACGGCTGTCAGGCGTCACGGTAAATAAAGCTTACTACCACTCGCTGGGCTGGTGGTTTACGTTCGCAAGACCCGCTCCGACACCTACGGAATTGCACCAGCTCACTTTTTTTTTTCTACCTCGCCACATTTTTTCATTTTTTTTTTTTCATTCCCGGCTAGATACTTGGGCTCCCCGCGGCTCTCTCGCGAAAACGCGACGGGAATCTGACAAACAAATACATTTTCAAGCCGCCTGCCTGCCCGCCTGCCTGCCTGCCTCACTGCCGGCTGATGCCGGTGATGGAAGCAAATTCTTGGGAGGTGGCTCGTGCAAGCTTCCCGGGTACTGCACAATACCTATTACACAGTATATAGAAAGCATCGAGGAAGGTACTCGCTAGTGCTCACTCTCTCTCTATATTGCTCCCCGTATACCAGATCGGTGAGCTTTTTCGAAGCCGAATGCAACGTATACGGTCGTGACTGAAGTAAAACGTAGAAAATAAATAGCAGTTCGTCGGATATTGCTAAAAAACAGAATCGAAAGAATAAAACCAATTTCAAAGAATAGAACACAGACTTGAAAAAATGTTAAGCCTTTTAGAACCATTATTAAAAGCCTGCTATGTTTTTTTTAGTTATTTATGCCGTGCTTCAATGATCTCGGGTCAATAACGCATTTCATTTACTTATTTTATCAGTTAAAGAAAACGTCGTATCGGAAATCGCCCGCGATGGATTATTAGCAAGGTACCGATTCCGAAAAATTGTAGAAGTACGATTTTCTTAAGTATTTTACTTTTTTTTTTTTACATTGTGTAACTGTTTATATTCGGAGCTGAGGTCTTCGTATGAAAGCGAACGTTCGAGAACTACAAGCGGTAAAACAAAATGCACGGAGAAAATTGTTTTTTAAAATGTTCTCTCTTCGTTGTTTTAGATCGCTCTACATCTCTGGTTCCCTCTTCTCATCGCCGCTTCCTCGCTGTGTTTTCGTAACGGGGAACTTGGCGTCATCTCAAAAAATCGGCGAGGTAGGAAAGGGCCGCGCGGTCCTAGAGCCGGTCTCACAGGACGCGCAATATTTCACTCGGCCCAGTCGCAGTCTCTTCTTCGGCATGAGCGCGCTGAGAGTAAAATACGAGGGACCTTAATGTTACCCACACTCGTGTGACGTATACCTCCATCCAGGGCTGTGGAGCGGGGCGAAAGGAAGTGTGAGAGACGGCCCTCGGGTAACGTGAAAAACATAAAGATTATCTCGAACGTCAGGGTGGTGGCCCCACAAGGGAGAAAAATCTTTCGTACAACCAACAGAAACTTCATAGACGTAAGTACCACGTGAGAGCTCGGCGACGAGACTTTTAACTCTACCATATGCCCTATCGCTTTTCAAATATAACCGCACCTCCATAAAGTCATCTTCTACAGGTACATGAAACAAAAAAAATTCTCATCGTTTATTTTTCATGTCAAAGCAGCCGCAAAGAAAAAAAATAAAAATAACTATGGAAAGGTTAAAAAAGCAAAAAAATAAATAGTTAAAGCGTTATTATAACGCCACTTAGTGACGGTCGAAGAGGTGTATTTTAAGCGCATCTGCAACTACATAGATGCCGAAGAAGAGAGCCTCGGAGGTCTCCGCGAAAATGTTAGGTCGAAACTTTTCGAGTGGACACTCGGAACGTCCCTCCCATTTGCACCCATAAATTTCTCGGCGGTTTTTGCATGCTTTGTTGAAGCATCCGAGTGAAAGAGAGAACGGAACGAGTAAAAATGTTACCGGTACGTACGGTGGAGGAGGAGGAATACCGAGGGAGAGAGAGCACCCGGTGGCAGTGAGCACACGGTTGAAAAAGTACATCGAGCCTTGCCGCAACTCTCGCCGAGGATCTCGTCGACGCAACGCTGCTGTGGCTGCCGCTCGAGGATTTTTCCAGAGTGGGATGAACCGCCGTACCGTTTACGTTTCTGGCCTTTCTGGGCTTGAATCTACCTGGCGCCTTCGCGTCTTTCGTGATACCAGTGGGTTAACGCTCGAGTGTTTTACCCCGTTCACGTATAGTTAGCAACCGGCGGATATATACCGGTGTTTAAAAGTAAAAACTTTTTCGTTGACCTTCTATGTACACCGTGTAAATGTATTCACCGGGGCACATAGTTATACATTCGCCGAAGCAAGCTTGCAGGCGAGTGAACGGTGGCCTCGCCGGAGCCAACGGCTTAACGCCACGAGAGGGTTCCTCGTTCAAGACGTCTCGCTATTACATGTGAATTAAGTCTCGAGTTGGCTCAGTCTCCGGGGAGGTTTGAGAAGAGCACGTATAGAATAGTGGAGGTGAACAGGGCGAACAGGGTCCGGGTACACATACTTCGCACACAACAGCGTTGCCAACCCCTCTTCGGGTCCGATGATAACAAGTTCTTGATTATGACAATATCGGCCGCGTTGAGAGGCTTACCAGTATTTTATACCCTGGGGAAGAAAATTTCTTAAATCACTTTTAAATCACAAATTTACATTCATATTCCTAATGAGCGCATGGAATTTCGAACATTACTTTCTAACTGTACAAACTTTCCTTTTTTCCACAAACGAATTAATGTTTAGGCCGATAAAATTATCGGCTCGATTTTTCTTGGTTGTTTTTTTATTATCCAAGTTTTAGTTTTCAGTCATAATTGATCAGGTCCTAACGATAAGACGTGTAATCATAACATTTTTTGATACAGGTTTTCCTTATATTAAAAAATGGTATTTCGGAGCGCGTCGTGAGCATGGCTTGTGCCTCCGAATGCGTCTGGTGATTCGACGTCGCAGGGTGAAAGGATGTATGTCGGTCGAGGAGCCATGTGGGCAGGAGAAATTCAAGAGTTTCGTATATAAAAAGTAACTGAAAATACACGAGGCGATGGGACTCCCTCGAGGTCCCCAGATATCGGCGGCTCATCGCTTCATTCATCCGGTCCGCGAGAGCTGCAGTATCTCGAAGCGAAAAGAAAGTGCTCGCGCCAGTCGACGGATGTTGCTTCCCGACGGTGAGTTTCCAGCTCTCACGCTCCGATAAAAACGCCCTTCATCTCTGCGACGAAAATAAACCGTCGACAGTAAGAGCAAAACTCGAAAAATCCGATTCCCTTTAGGTACCATTGAATTGGCGTCAGATCGACCTTCATCGAGCGACGTTTCTGCGGCACACACTTCGAAAGAAGTATGTTCGTAGACAAATTAGTCCTTCAAATTCGATGACTCTTTCCAGTCGACAAAAAATAAGCTGTGTAAACGGCTCGACACTTATTTTTTTATTGGAACGTTTGAAAACATGTCACTTTTCAAAAATGTACTTTTTCAATTGCACGCGATTGAAAAATAAAAATGTAACGATAATATTATGATCGAAACACTTTTTTAGGATGCGTCGTCAGGAGAGACACCTAACCGTCCCAGGGCGCCCTTAAGGGCATGTGACACAGACTCAGTCGGTAACAAATCGCCTTCCCTATTTTCTCCGAAACGATTGATCCGACGAGCAAAAGCAAATTAGGTTTTCATACTTATATCTATTGCGTGTCACATCACCTTAAGCGTCGGTCCGACGTTAATGAATCGTGCTCCTTTCCTCGCGTAGGGTGGTTCACGACCATCGCGCGCACAAAGAAAAAACATCGTCCCTCCATCTTCACGGGTGAGTTTGATCGACGAACATTTATCGAAAAATCTTTGAGCTTCGTAAAAATTTGTCCCCGACTCTCCGCGAGCCCGCAAATTACAGTGGCCACATCGACGAGCTTTTCTCAACGTTTTTTATCGTGAAACATCTGACTCTGCCGGGCACGACGATAGCTCGATTTGTCAAATACAGTGTGAGCTATCAAACGTTCGCAAGGGCTATCATCGTTCTCGGTGACATTATGCCGCGTTCCGCTTGGAGAGGTCATGGAGAGAAATGTCTTCCGAGCTATCAAGCGAGGTGTCTTCTTTCACCTCGTAAAGTTCACGGATTTATACCAGTCTAATTCGCTTTCGTTGAGATCGAAATTCCTACTTCTGGAATTACAGGATTTTTCCATTAACTGTGCAGTTTTTCGTAGGCGACAAAAAAAAAAACTTGCTCGTCGAATTGCCCAAAGAAGACTGCATGAAAAACGAAAATTTCATCACACACGTCGATTAATTGCAATTTTCGAGTTTGTGCCGAGCGGGAAACGAGTCTCCGGAGGTTCTTACTGGGTTAACACGTTACACGAACGAACTACTTCCGCCTCACTTGCTTTACTTCCCAGTGGCGAATCTATTGCTCCGCCAACCGGCTTTTATATAACATCGTGTCATATATATCGTCTGAGTGTATTGCGTATGACGTTGCGGTTTCTACGTAGGAAACTGCAACCTTCGATCTTCTCAGCAATCATTTTTGCCCACCTAGAGAGTACATCTGGATGGCTGAACTTGTATATATAAAAAACATACGTATTAAAAAGAAAAAATCGTAAATATCGAAGGACATTGCGACTGCTTTGTCAGCGAGGTTATTAGTTTTTATTCGAGGCTGAAACTGGCGGAGATATACACGAGGAACTTTAGCCGCGTTATAACGAAAAGTGTTATAACATTTTATCGTAGCAATAAGAGAAAGTAACAATTTTCGGCTTACTCGTTATTTTCTTCGGCACGATTCATTCATCCGGAAGTTATATGCCAGTCGGAATAATCGAGTATGCTGAAACTTGGAAACCATGACCTACTCCAAGCCCTTCGAGTTTCCATTGGTTAGCGCGCGTGTGCAATGTACTCCCTTGAACTGGGGCTTGCATCAGCATCGGGTACAAGATGCACCGAGGATCTGGTCTGCCAGCTACGCCTCTTCCAATTCCATTTGGAGCTCGTATCATTCAGAATCTCGTCAATCGGAAAAGCGATAAAACGATTTGACCACCATCGTGATCCAGTCCGATATTGCTCGGGAATGAAATTGATGGGTGAAGATAACAGGAAAAAAATAATAAATAATACAACGTTTTGTCGATATGTAAAAATGTTAAACTATTTTCTCACAGTCCGATAATCGTTTCGCCCGCGGCGATAATGAATATCGAAGCCGGAGTGAAGAGGGAAAGGAAAAAAAAGAAAATGTAATAAACAAGAATTGATAGCCAGGCAGTTGATTGTGTATAAAAAAAATGGTGTGGTGGAGCGAAAAAGATTCATGTACATTAATGCATAGTCACGTTATCGTTGAATCGATTATTTTATGGGTCACCGCGTATTGAAATCTCAATTAATATTCTTCCCGTCGAGAATATTACATCGGTTACGAATACCAAGTGGCTGAGAAAAAATGTAGTAATTTTTTTACACGTATCACAAAGCATGCAACGTTATAGTACAAAAACAATGGTCTGCGAGTATTATAATAACTATCTTTAAACTATCGTTTCTGAATCACAAAAAAAACACCGTATGCTTCGAGTTCATTATTATTCTTATTATTACTTTTATATAATATAAAATAATAATAATAATAATAATAATAATAATAATAATAATAACAACACTCAATCTGTTTTAATGAATAAAGCTCGACTCCGGTGATCCAATATTTATAAACAATTTACGAAGGCGGTTAATTATGACTTCCGAAGTGGAGAGGGGAGAGCCAGATTCTGCGCGAGCGCATGCTGAACTTTTCGGCTAGGACAAGAGAGTATCTGGCTCGGGAGGTCACGAGATCTCAGTGCCGAAAATCTAGACAGCCGGCAAGGGTCGGGAATCTTGCCCCGTCCAAGACTCGAAGAAAAGAGAGGGAGAGTGACCAAAATAAAACGGAATAATTTAAAAAATCTATAATAATACATTAGGTAAAAAAAAAGTGTGTTCAGCTCAGAGCTACTGGTCCGGCGCCCGAGAATGCGTGCCGTGGGTGACGTCACTGCCTCAGCAGGTTTGAACACGCTCGTACGCCCGTCAGTCGCACGCCGACCGTCGAGCGGCTAGCACGTGGTCGCGCTCGTTCCTCGCACGTGTGTGTCGCTTCGGACCACCGTTATAACGAATTCGTAGAATATTTCTCGACGAAGTATCGTTGAATTGTGCTCAAAAACATAATTAATTAAACAACTACATCATCGTAGCCTTTCGTTGTCGATCGGCAATCGCGTGTGAAACATAATATTACATAAATTACATAAACTACGAGGACGCGTGACGAAATCGAAGTTCGGTCGTACGCGTCTCTCGTACCGGTTCGCGAAGTGATAGAAATTAATTTCGATATTGTTTTCCTTTTGTCTCCAGCATTGACAGTGAGTGAGAGGAATTTACGACGGAGGATTGTGGCAGCACTGGTTTGATAGGAAGCCAATAGATATAAATTAAGAAACGCCAGAAACGGAGTTGAGAATAATCAGGGGAATTTTCTCGTGCAAGTGTGCAGTGTGAAGTGAAAACACGGATCAACGAAATCTGCGAAATATGGTCTCTTGATTTAAAGCCGACCGGAGATGAATGGTACCCGTGGGTCCGGATGATAATACCAAACACGCAGATCCCACAGTGTCAACATGACTGCGATCGTCTTCCTTCTCGTGACGCTTCTCACTCTCCGTCCTGCCGCAGCGGACAATTTGGGTAATGTACATCAGATTTGTCTTTGGCTCTAAAATAACCATATTTGTATGCCACGTTTGCGCATACATGCCTCATGCATATGCACATAACTCGACTTATGGAAATCCACGAATTATTGCTAATTCGAATACACGAACTAACACCGAAATTCCATATCCGCACTCTGCGAGAGCTGCAGATTAAATGTACACAAAGTTTCGAATTCGCAGGTCATAAATCAGACGCGGGCATTGTCCTCGCCTTTTTTTATTTCTCTCGTTGCTAATTTTTTAGACCTATTGCTTCGTCGAATTCCATGGTCGTTGCAAACGAATAATGATAGAAGGTTTAACTTTTTTTTTAATTCGCGAAGGATTGGGTTAAGGGAGAAGTTATTTTTTAACAGGAAAAAAGATGTTAACGAGACTACACTGGCTGCAAAAATTTCAATATTTCGTGCGCTGTGGAGCTCGCCTCGCATCAGATGTTGGCCTGGCAAAATTGAAAATTAACCAACGTTGTTCCTCCTCGACTCGCGGGTAATTCGTTCCGATGATAAACATTTCGTAAACGGGGTTGGTTCACTATCTTCATGGGGAAAATTTATTGTCGCTACTTTATACGGTATTCTATCGTTATTCGTATGAGATATTTAAGTATAACTTTTTTTTTTAAGTTTTGAAAATTTGATATTTTTATTTATGAAGGAGAGTGTTAAGGGAGTAATAATTTTTTAACAGAAAAAAAGATTATTTTGTGCGCCGTGGAGCTGCTCGTCTTTCATCAGGTGTTTGCCATGTAAAATAAAAAGTAACCACGATTGTTTGTTCTCGCCTCGCGGGTCATGGGTCGAACCCGGTCCCGGCGCAGTTCCGAAGACAAACATTCCGTAGACGATCGATATTAATTAATTTTTTTTACGACAAACTTCTTTTCGTGCGTCCTAACGCGTCAGTAAAACAGGTTTTTATTCTCGTAGAAGGCTCGATAGTTGGAAGCGACGAAATAGTCGTTTCTCCCACCTCTCTCGATTCTCCCAACGAACAGGATCCAAACTTTCACCATTTACAATTTTGAAAATTTTGAAAATTCGTGACCCGAGATATTCCTCGATATTTTAAATAGAAACAGCGGGACTCGTCACTGCTGGAGAATATATCGTTAAGATTCCCACGAGATTCATCCTATTTTCACGTCCGCACGTTTTTTACTTTTTTTAATTACCGAACGCTGACGAAACGCGACGGCCCTCCTCCACCTCGCGCTCTTTCGTGCACCAACATCCGGACACCCGATATGCAAAGCAGCGACATTCTCGCTCGTCGAATCTCGGAGTACCCATTGATTTCAATTCACCGTCTGTAAATACTTCACACAACGTATATACCGACTAGGTATCGAGATGGGACGGCGAGAACTCAGAGCTGCACATCCATCGTGCTATATCCCCGCGTGGCTCACCAGTTCTCGTTAATTACATTTTCCATGAGCGAGAGACAGGGAGAGGGGGGAGTGCACGAACGGACTTTCCGATCGCAAATCGAGACGGAAGGCGTCTCCGGAGATCGGCGTAGCGGCCAAACGAAAAAAAAAAATTGCTCGCATGAAGAGAGGTGGTGAGAAAGAAAAACCATGCCTCATTGATATCAACAAATTCTAGTTACGTAACGGAAATTTAATGTTAATTACTCAATATCAATTATCAAATTGATGAAAAAATTGACCTTCTTGGATTAAAAAATGCGTTTACTGAAAATTTGTCACGTAACGGTGAATGGGGAATATTGCTTCTCATGTGACAGTGATACGTATTGGCCTGTATCCGTCCTTTATCTATGATAAAGGACGGATCCGAAACCTGTATCCGTCCTTTATCTATGGCACGGTGGCTTTTACTCTCGAAATTGTAATTCTTTTTTTTTTCATTGCGCTTTTATTGCACTCTCATCGAATTGTACGATATCCGTTGTTTCGAGCGCAAGTGAGAGTTCTCGATCAAGTTACACGGAGTACGGCCACCCGTACACAATCGGCCTTTGTCGCGTACGCTTTTTTTTTTTTACTCCAACCGTGGTGCTCGCATTGGGTGGTTCGCCCGCGCGCATTTGCTCTGTTAAACCTGATTATCGGATTTCTAACGTACGGGGTGAAAAACTTATTTTTATCATCGAGGTTTTGATTCCCGTACGAGCGAGGATCACGCTCCCGTAGACGCCCTCTATGTCGCTCGCTTGCTCATGGGTAAGAGGCATCGACCTCGCATCTCTCTTGCAATCTAGGTCGATTGAATTTTGTGTATACACCGTGAGTCACCGACTCGTCATCGGTGTATTAAAAAAAATTACAAACAAAGAGTTCGCCCTCATTCCTGTTTGTTATTATTATTTTTAATTATTCTAGTACGATGGTAATCAGAGCGAAATAAATTAATTGTCTCGTTACGGAGGTCATGGAGCATCACGGAGCACCATTTAACCTTTCCTACAACATCAGCGCGCCACGCTCACTACGGATTGTTTTAATAATAGTTAAAACCGAATGTAATATTAATTTCGCCTCTGGCGCTAATTTTTCGCATGAAATATTCAGGTAGCTCTTTCAGCCGCGCAGCCTCGATAACGACTCTTACTATACGCGTGGGTTCACATCGACCCCAAGCGATAACCGAACACTTTTTTGGAAAATAAAATAAAATGATATAAATGATGAATGAGGGGGAAGAAAATCACTGAAAAAATAATATCGATGTCGACCTGACCTTCTGGCATTGAATCATTGATACATAGAAATTAATTACTTTCTTGTTGCAACTAGAAGCACCGCATTTTAAGCAAGAGTTAAATCATATCTAAACGTATTCACGTTTTCCCCCAGTCCTACGGACTACACACTAATGGGTACACCGATTCAAAAATTTACTGCGCTGTACCGCACGGAAATTCACGGAATTTCGCGGTTCGAGTTCCATTGAATGTTGACCATAGGCGAACGCGCGCGAAAACCGGAACACTAATTACCCTGGTTATACGCCACACATCCGTTACTGTACTGAGACACCGAATTGCCGTATTGCCGTAGATCGATTTCAACGTGTTAATATCGCTGCATATCGAATTCATATTTCTACCTAAGTAGCTTACGCGCGCGATTCACCGACCGCCAATTTGTTTCATGATCGGACAAAATCTGCCTCCAGTTATGTATCGAGTGTTCTCTCGCTGCCGATGTCACTATTGCGGAAAGCAAATTGATCCCCCGGGAGCTTCCGTGATGTCTCTGATCATTTTTGCATGACGCACTCTCGCGGACCGTACGATAAAACGACGAATAAATTTTGCTCACAATGTCATTAATTCACCGACAGCAACAAGCATCGGTCATGAATAACGAAGTATTATTCTTCGCCCGATGGCAGTTATTAAACATATTTAATACTTTATGATATTCGGGGAATAATTAGTTCGGCAAGCAGTTCTTGCCGTTGAATTCGCGCAACGTCGAATGAACCCGTTGCTCCGGCCGAATTGACGATCATTAATATGCCCAAATGACCCCGAGTCGTATTCTCTCGGATGCGGTATCGAGAGCGATGATAACGTTGAAATCACTCGTCTGTTAAACGCTTCAGATATTGAATATTCCCGCGGTAAAATTTTATCGTGACCGCTTCACGAAATTATTGGCAATACTGGTAAATGTTTTGTACATTTTTTAAAATTTATATATTGATTACTATTACCGATGCACTTTATCCTGAGTATATGCGGACTTTCAACTGTGAAACGGAAGTTGCAGTTTCGAAGGGAAATTGTTAGGGGTGATTTGAATAATCGGTCTGGATGCATTCAAAGGCTCTCCTCGACTCGTCGAGTATGATAGAATTATTGTACGCTCGACGAGGTGTTTACATTTTCGTCAGTCGCAAATGCAGCCCATCTACCTGTTCGACTGCGCAACTTCAAACCAACACCGCTGTAATAGCTTACACGCTTTGCCAATGGACAAAGCAAAAGTTTTAAATAAAAGTTATATTCAATTATGGCCACGAGACAGCCAGGCGGAAAATTCGTACTCCGTTATTATAAAGTTGGCACAAAGTATAGTAAGCCAGGCAAAGAAATTTTTAATTGATAATTTGTTACCGAGAAAGAACATGATTACTTTTAACGAGCTCGAAAAAAAAATGTGTTTCGCGATTCGTTTGTCGAAACGAAATATTCGCTGTATCTCTTCGTCGCGAGATCTCCGCGCCTTTGGTGCCCGGGTGGACGTTCGTGACTCACGTGCACCGCGACGAATATCGTGGTTCTAGATTAATTTTGCACCCGTCGATAATCAACGAAATGCCGTCAATAAAAAAGTAATCAGTTCGATGAATGCATCATCGAGCAATTAGCGTCGTTGACCTATTAATTTGGCACATTACTCGTCGAGTTAAAATACAACACGAGCCAATTAGTCGGGTAGGAGTATGAATTCGGGGTTGATGAATTTTTTCGTAAATCACTTTACTCGGGAAAACGCCCGTTCTCTGTTAGTACTATTTTCATTTTCATACAACGGTGAATGCGGGAGAAATTTCAATCGGCGAATTAATAGACATTTGCATTCGCGGGCAAAAAGATTGGTGGAGCAGAGGGGCACAACGAAACCCCGGGGCAAAATATTACCCGCGCCCTCCATTTTGGATAATTGGTAAAAAAATTCAATTTTTTTATCGGTGCTCCGTTTTGTCCCGCTTTATCAAGTGATGCATCCTGACATTTCAAACATGCATATTCAAATATTTTCGAGATAAGCTTATCCTCGAACGAGTATGGAAACGGATGTAAGGTACGTCGTGCAGTAAACAAGTGTATACGGGGGCTATTCTGCAATATCGTCTTTAAAAAGATACTCGGGGAAACTGGAACTCTGTCGATATATATATATCGGGAATATTTATGGATGTCCTACAAGTACCAGTGTAATAAAGCTTCGGGGATCTCGTATCGAAAGCTTCCCAGTATTGCAAACAATAAATATGTCCCTCTCGATATGAAATTTCCTCTATCACGCAACGAAGCCAGTCAAATCTCCCTTCCTCATTCTCGAGAAGCGTTGTAAAGTGACGGTTGAAAAAAAAAAAATTGAAAAAAGAAACGTATGTCGAAAGACAGTCCGAAGAACGTAGCGTAAGCCGAAGAAAGAGAGGCATGCAAAAGCGAAGAGGGATTGGGTTGAGAATAGTAAGGAAATCCGAGATTCACCTGGTGCCCGTTTACCGGGCAAGCCTAGAATCCGAGGAATCCACTTAAGGAGTTAGAAAAAGAATTAGTAGAAAGTGTATGCGGGTCCCTTCTACCCGAGTCTATGCCAGCTCTGTGAGCTCCAAGTTTCACGGCATCGGGAGAAAGAATTAAATGAGCGAAAGAGAGAGAGGAAGTAGGAAAGGCGCGGGGAAAGAAGTAGAAGAAAAACAAAGAAAAGAAAACAAAGGAAAGAAAGGAAGGAAAAGTTCGCGTGGGTGCTGGAAAGACGAAGTTGCGAGAATCGAGTGGTATATAGTGAGGAGACACTCTTTCGGTGTTTCAGCCTCAGTAAGAAAAAAAGGGAAATATAAAAAATGCAGTAGAACTGTTACAGGTGTGTAGCTGCCCGGGTACTGTCGCTGAATTACGAAAGACTCGGCGCGTATACGAAAGTGACGGTCGCAGTTTTGTTAAATAGTTGAGCTGGAAGCTTTTCCGACGGTCGGTCCGAAACTTGTTCACGATTCGAGTCGATCCTTTAGACTCTCGACTCCGATACCTGTTTCTCGATATCCACGGAAGGGTTGAATTTCCTAGCGGAGAGCGGGGCCAAAACGGCCCATTTTTCTAATAAATTTTTCGCGGAACATAAAATAAAAAAAGTCTCATCGCAAATGTAGAACGTGGATTCGTTTTGCCCTCCTGTCCGTCACACTCCATACGACAATAACTGTTTTCATAAAATCGATCACAGTCATTACTGCAACAAATAAAAATCGATTGGAAGCGGAATTCTCGCTTGTTCGCTCAGCAGCGTAAATATTGCTTCGAAACTGGAAAAAAGGTAGCAATCAGAATCTATGAATAACTGTGAAAAGGGGTGCGCATTTATAAACCCGACCCATAAAAGAGCTGAACCAACGAGCATTCAATTGCTCGCCGAGTATGCACGTCGTTAATAAATATTTCGATGAAATTCATTGACCCTTTTCTCGTTTTAATAAAAACTGTGTAACCTGCGCAACAAACGCCAATTAGTATCGCAGTCCCCCATAAATTTCATGGCAAAAAAAAAAAAAAAAAAAAACTGCTACTGTGGGAACAATATTCCGGATAGCGAACAGAAAGAAAGTTAATCAATTCCTCTCGTTGACATTACCGCCCTGTATAGAAATGGACCAAAAGTACCGAATCGATAAGAATAAATAATAATCGAGATAATTCGCTTTCCGCGAGCTTTTCCCCCGATTGCCCGATCTCGTGAGCCGGACATGACTGAGTGTCCGTATCAGGTCAAGTTCTCTCTCCCTCCTGCTTTCCATCGGTCATCAGTCGGGAGCCATTCGCGATATCTCTGATAGAGCCCATCGAGCTTCTCCCACGACTGTTCTCCGTTATTCCCCGTATTCCTCTCCTCGACACATCCATAACGCGTAATGCGAAAGGTTCGAAGCAATCGCCGCCGACGCGTTTCGTCCCTCCGTGTCCCTCCGGTCGACGTATCCGACCGTTTCAAACCGAACGAATGGACCAATATTGTGCCCGATGTCGGGGTCGTACAGCCAAGAAGTGTTCCTCGACCATTTCGGTAGCTCCGCACCGCGTTAGGATCTCGCGGATCGCCGCATGTCTCGAAACTTTGGTCGTTCATATTAAACACCCGAGAGAGGGTGTAGAGGGAAGTAGGACTAGGCCAGGCAACCAAGTTTCATGTCCCGAAATTATCGCGCGACCACTCGGGCGTAGGTAACGAAGGCAATACCAAAGCGGGCTTCTGGCATCTGGCTAATCACTGAAACCGACACACACAGTGTGTTGCCTCTTTAAATGTATATATATACGTGCCCACACCGATAACTGATAAGAAACAGAGGGGCGTAACCGATGTGTGAAACTGCACCGGTTACGCCCGTCTCCTTCTCAGCAGTCGGTATGTACATACAAACTGCAGGCTCGCGCTATTCGGAACGGCGTTGTAAGAAATTGTGGTAGCGGCCAGAACCAGTCGGAGAGCCACGCCGGCTGGCTCCATATGTATCACGACCGCGGCGGGCAGAAACAAACGATGCATGTGTGCGCGCGGGTTCGACGAGCTTGTACAGTGCAAACCCTTCGGGCGTTCGCACACCAACAAACCGATCGATGTATATTCAGGTCAGCGTCAAAACCTTCGCCGACTTGACTAGTCGGCTCTGACGGTTTCGTGTTCGGTAAATTTTTGCCACATCGGGATATCGACTATCTCGGTCCAAAGGGATTCTCATCGGACGGGAAGCTCCGACGAAATCTTCGACCAAATATTCTCAAAGTTCCGAAAGTACCTTAATGATAATCAAACTGAATAATGTTATCGCCGTGCTGTTGAAAAGCAGACGCGAAGTTATTCTCAAGTGTCTTCATTAGCGGAAGATATTTCGCGCGAGAAGTTACTTAGGCTGAGAAAAGTTTGGATCTTTCGGAAAAAAAAACATTCGATTGTACTGCGGAGAAGAAAATAAAAAAAGTATAATAATAAATTCTTCTTCGTCCAAAGACGAGATATCTTTTGCACTTCGTCCTGCGTCGGCTGTACCGGTCTCTTATTGGATGCTTTCATTCACCGAAGCGAATCTCTTTGATATTCGTGGAATTGGCAAACTGAATATCCTCAACCGGTGTGTCGTTTCGTCCGTGACGAAACTCGTAGTGTGTCACCGCCGATTTGCCGTCGTCCTGTGGCGTGTTGCCTGCCGCAAAGAGTTATATCGTCGGGGGTTTTCACCGCGGCGAGAGAGCCTTAGACCCGAGTACCGACAAGAGATATACCTACTATTATAACTTTATAAAGTCTCGAGAAACGGTTTTCTCGTATATAGCCCATTCCCTCCCCGTTCACCGTGGAGCCGCATCTACATCCGGTCGCGTTTTCCCCGCTTCTCTTTTCTGTCCATTCTGCGTCGGCCTCCGCACAACCACTCCGCGTCGACGGGAGGAAGGGTTATCGTGCAAGGAAAAAAGATATTCCCGCAGCGTCGCCGAGAGATTCTCCCTACCACTGCGGGAATTGTATTCGGGTTATTAATTTCTGTTCTCCGTAAGTCCGGCGTCGTTTTCCGGGCGTTGGCGTCGTTTCCACGACCCGGCCTCTTCCCCCTGTCCCTCGCTCCTCTCCTGCACCAGGTTTTCCGGGGAGAAAAGCGTCGGCCAGAAAACCCTCTCGCCAGGCTCTGCCGAGACGATGGTCGGGGGGGGGGGGAGGGTTGACATCATCGCCGGAAGCGAGATAGAATTACTCGACCGACGAAAGTACTCTGGACGAATTTTGTAGCCAGAATGGCTAGCCACTTTATATACCGTATATGTGAATATACATGTATATTCTTTGGTCTTTTTAACACACGGCGTTGAGTTGTTCAAGAGGGTCGAGAAAATGAACGAAAAGCTCGCGACCGACGCCAAGATCGTATACACAGCGATTTGAGAGCAATTTTTCACATGATTCACGCAACTTCCGAGCAATTTCACCATCATACGGTTGTTCGTTAAATTTCGACTGTCCGTCAGCTACTTCGCGCACTACGCTTTAATAATGACAATTATAATTTTGTTCGACACTTTATTTTCTTCTCTTTATTCAATTTTTTTTTCCAACTGTAGTCCCGAGATAGTAACATGTGTTTTTTTGGTTAGCTTTGCGCATTCACGGTGTCTCAAAGGCTTTACCAAAATTTATGCTTGCGCTTATAAATGTAAACGAACCCTTTGCGGAGTTATCAAATTTATAAAGTTTGCCGCTCCCTCGGGCTTTTGCATAGAAAATTAAACGGCTTCGAAATTCCTTCCGGCATAGCTTTTTAATGCAAATAAAATAACACATTTTCCATCTCGCTCACGAGTTCAAAGTACATCGTAAAGTGCAGTGTAAACTTTAAATTTGGCTCGGAGGGAAAACAACGTGTATCGAGTCGACAAGTTTAATCGCTACATTCCTGGCAGCAATAAAGCGTATCGAAAAGTAGGAAGTAGCGTTTGGTCTACCTTTCGTCTAGCGGATCGTATTCCAGCGCCACTCGGGGCATCGTTGGTGCATAATTTCGTGGGGAGAAACAGGAGAGATATTCGCCCTGGTGTATCCGCGTAGGACGGTTCAGCACGTAGTCCATACGTTCCAACCCCCGCGCCTCGAGAGTGTAGTACATATAATATGCGTAATTGCCAGCATCCTACATAACACGACGCCTACCCCGCTGCGAGGAAAATAGCATAGTGTTACAAGTTTCATTCGCGAAGCGGGGAGAGAGGGAAATGCCGGTGAGATAATTTACGAGGTGATAGATACGCGTTTTGGCATCTTGCCAGTAAGAATCACATTCGTGGAATATAAGCTTATATCCCAACCCGTCGAACGCTGACCCCTATTGATCCTCATGCAAAAAAGGGCGGTTCCAACGTATATAAATATCGACCACGGATTGCGGTGCAAAACGGACCCATGTCCTTAATTTTGGACGAGACTTATTTTTTTATGCCCCACAATAAATACGTAAAAACGGTCCGTTTTACCCAGCTCGGCTTTTACCCCGTCAGTCTGTTATATTGTCAAAATAGTAAGTAACATAATGTAGGCAAAGATGGAATTCATTATCTCGCGCAAGCTAGAATCACGGGATACGTCCAGGTCCAGTTCCATGAGATAATATCTCTCTGTGTTGCGAGTAACGAATTCAGGCAAATATACACTACGCTTGCCTCCGAGCTAAAATCCACAGGAGCTAAGTATAAAGTTTATACCTTCCACAGACTTCATTCTTTATTTCTATTCCTTTTTTTCTCCCTTACTCCCTTCGAAACTATATTTTTACTCCCTCACCTTGTTGCTCATTTTGCTAGGTAGCTTTTTCCTTTCTTTTTTTTATTTCGCAACGTACGGTACCCTTACTCGCCTTGTTTTCCCTCTTGACATCTTCATTTGTCTTTCTCTTCACTTCCCGCACCCACAGTCTCGTTTCTCTCCTTTTTCGACCACCCAACTGGTAGCTCTATCCCAGTACAAAGTACCAGAAACAGAAAGAGCCGGCGCGGTTTTCCAGCAGTTTCCACGTTGTTTTCTACTTTTCTTTTTTCTTTTTTTTTTTACTCTTTCTTTCTCGCTTTCCCGGTGTGTGTACGTACACTGCACAGTCGAGTTCGCGCTGGAGTTTGAGACCCGGACTTTTCCGGGAGGAGGGAACGCCGAGTTGTCGACGATATCGAGCTCTTCGCATACAATCCGACCAAGCTCGTTTCGGACTTCACTCACTCTCTCCTCTCCCTTCCCGTTTCGGTCGACATTCGAAAGGAAAAGAAAAGAAAAAAGAAATAATCAATTCTGGCTCACTACTAACCGGTTAACCGAATCCTGCTTCGACGGACAATGGACTCCGACGAACAATCCACCAGATCTATACGCGGTTCTGCTGTTTTGTACAGTCAAACCAAATCCGATCGAGTCCCCGAGAGATTCTCCGTTAGTCGAATGAAATGATATATTCCGCGCGCTGGCGGTGCCCGCGCATCCCTTTTTTTCTACCTCACAATTATCGTATCGAATATCTATAAAATCTTTTGGTGCTTCCGCATATGCTCCTCGACGAGGAAAAATACAACGGGCGCGGTCACAATGGGTTCATCCCGTAAACCGCTCGCCGAAATAAAAAAAAGAGCGTCATTAGAATATTCGACAAAAGAAATTTTGACAATACGATTTTTCGACTTCGGTATTTTTCGCCATATTCGAAAAATATCTTTGTAACTCTACCCTTTGTAACTTTTCTAAACGTTGGAAAAAAATGCTCCCCTGCTAATTCAATTTTTAATATTTTTGCCAGATAGAAGATTGATTTTCTGTAACATGAACTGGAATGAACGATAATGAGCTGTCGGAATCTGGCTCCTTATAGGTCAACAAATTGTATCAACGAATTTTTGAAACTCTACAAGGGCGTTAAGAAAAACCGTCCGGAAAATTGTGCCTTTGTGTGTGCGCGCGCATGCGTGAGAACTTTACGTGGATATGGCTCGTAACATTTTAGAGCTTGCTGTTTGCGGCTTATTGGTGGTATATGTACGATCCACGATACACACAGTATATGTGCTATGTGGTCTGAGCTCGCGATTCGCAACGATCCACGGCAGACGTGAGCTTTTGAAGCTCGATGTCGTCTCGTCATAGCGTTACGGAAAAACCTCAAAGCCGTCGTTACCGGCTCACAAACACCCTCTATCACGGACGGGGCCAGAGAGAGAGAGAGAGAGATCAGTTTGTCGCGGTCGAGGCCGCGCGTCGTTAATCCTCACCGTGAGAGCCTAGCTTCAACAACGGCTCTCAAACTCCATGCGGCAAACGGCAGCATTGGCCACGGGTGTTCTCCGCCACACGGTCGTATCGAGCGAGTGTGATAAAGACTAAGCCTCGTAACGATCCGCGTATCTTCCCGCAAAATGTGCGATCTTCCACGAAGAAGAGACATCGTTTGCCGTATCATACAGAACACTGTTTCAAGAGTCGAGAGAGAGAGAGAGAGAGAGAGAG
>JAPYZC010002351.1:0-15144 GCA_030522665.1 Ichneumoninae sp. A BG-2022a
CCTAATTCACCTGAAGGCTAATTATTTTTACCAAATGGATGATTATTTGGTTAATTCTGTTTGAAATATTCTAGAAAAATTCACAGGACGTAACAATATGTTATCGAGTGTGCGATTATTCCCTAAACCCTTCCCTACCCCTTTTGAAGATATTTAAAGAATTTCCATGACTCAGGAACACGACGTTTACGATAATCTTGTTTGAAGAGTTTTGAGCCACGTGCGCGGTGAGACGCGTTGTATCGTACGATTCCGGCTCCGTCGTTGCTTTATATAGAGTCAAGCCGTCCCGATAACATTCCCCTCCCGACATCGCAGTTACAAATTATCCAAATTCTTATTCCTCAACTATTTTTGGAACCCCCCCCCCCCCCCCCCCCCCCCCCCCCCTCCCCCCACTGTTTCCGCGACACGACGCCGGCGAGAGTCGAGCAATCCATGTAAGTTTTTCGATTGTTTTTCATCAGTCCTGTTTTTATTATATCGACTCACGCGTGTCACAGCAGTACCCCGCGTCTTACTCGGAATTAACCACGTTCGAATCCGAATGGATTCTCCCGAAGCGAGGTAATAATTAAGAGCCGTTGAGGTCGACAAGAACCCTTTTGCAACCCTGAGATTATTGTTAGTCGAGTCATCCCCCCCTTCTTTGGTTCTTCTGTTAACTAACTAGACTGGCGCCCATTAAAATCAAAACCGAATTTCTATCTCTTTCTGGCTAATACAATAAATATTCCCTTCTTTAATTTTATTGGCCGAGTCATTAGTTCATTTCGACTTCCCCCGTTCCATTTTTCCCTCCCATCGTATTCGAGATAAATAAAATCATTATAATGGTTATACGGTTATAATTTTTTTCTTCATATTTCTGGACGAAGAATAATCCTATAACATTTTTTTATTGAACCCAAAACAAATAAAGTTTGTATCAACAATCCATTCAGTCAATCGGAATAAAACTATTCAGTTCAAATTGTTTCGCTATTCGATTGAGAGGAATAAATCAATTGGTGTAAACCACTACGCATTCGTTGATATGAACGAAATGTTTAGTCAATTTGCGGATGATTTATGTTATAAATATAAAAATAATGGAATGACGAGTATGTTCGTAGTTGCATAGATCTTAATTTGACAGAAGATTCGTTTGATTTACTTGAACAGATAAATCAGTCAAATCATACTTGCTATTGGATTCAAATTGCTTATTTTTTTAACAAGCTTAACACACTATTTCTGGATACATAAATACATGTACCAAAATATTGCTGTACAGACAATGAAACAAAGCATTATTACTTTAGTATTTTTTGGATTGTGTTGTTTCATAAAATCCAATATTCAGTGAAGTTGAACTCATATTTACTTCATCCTCGATCCCTATTGAAAAAATATATGAGGCAACGTAAATATTTATAACCTTCGGTGTTTTTTAAATTCTATTCAATATCACTCTGTGGAAACATAAATAAATTCTAAACGTTGCTCAAATATACCACACTTCATTATAATACGAAAATTACTCATCTTGAAATTGATCAAAACGTCATTCGTAAATGAACAAATATTATGCCCACAATAAACAACTTTCAAGTTGTTTGAAGATTTCTACGGCAAGAAATACACAACATGATGGATATGACGGGGTTGAACCCCGTCATATCCACCGCTGTGTGTATATGTACTTAGCCTTGCTCTGTGTCTTAAAGCTATAAGGTGTCATCTCCTTTAGCATGTAGAAACGATTCATATCGCTTATGCGGTCGATTTAAGACAATGGCAATGACAATGCACCCAAGGTTTCTCGTTGCAGATGACTCTTTTCAGTGATTTGAATATCTTCATTGTTTAATATTGTTAATTATGTCATTGTTGCTATGCCAATCGCTGAATAGGATCATTCAGCGATTAAAATGCGCATTTATTAATTGTTTAATACGCAATTACCTGTCAATGGTTCGTTAATGTGATTTTATTATTTTATTATCCAATGTTTATGGATTTTTTACGGATGTAGGTAAGTATGTATTACAGTATTGTGCTGGCAATACAGATTTGGCGAATGGTTATTCGACACTTTGATAACTCGAATGATAACTCAACCAGACATCAATGTAACATTCTAAAATGTCTACTATTCCATGAGCTCACCTTTGATTCGAACAAGGTTCCCCGGTCTCCGATTACGAAGCTTTGTCGGCGTCTCGAATGATCGCAATCCCGAGACGAGAGTCTTTGGTCTCGAATCTCGTTACGTCTAGTTGACGGGTTGTTTATAAGCGTTGGCTGGGACAAACAGGCGATTATAGTAGATATCTCCACTGGCACGTCGATAAGAGGCCTACAGCCACACGGAAAGAAGAAGCAGCAGACGCGCAGTGCATGACTGAATAAGATAATGTGCTGAGAGTACGACCAGATAAGTTAATGCGTTGGAAGTCCGGCCAAAGTTTGAAAAGTTAATACGTAGCATTTCACGCGTTTAATTGCAAACATTTTCCTATTCAGATGGCGCTGTGCATCACACGTGGGGATATTCACAGCTACTAGATAAAATGGGAAGAGTATTTCAGTCTTTCGACCTTGCCGTCGCATCGCCTTTTTGTCATTTTTATCGAAGGGACGGTTTTGACCGCTGGTAACAGACCGAAAGTGTGTTTCATCTTCTCGCCGAGAAGCTAAAAGAACTGTAAGAAGGCGGCGACCTTAACTTATGTAATCGTATTTTATAAATTTATTTGGTTGTCCCTGTAGTATCTCCAGCGCAGCATAAACACGATCTGCCATTAGTCAGTTGAACGAAATCGCCGCGGAATTAACGCTGAGCAGCCGTCTGCACAATCTATTTTCCAACGTACACAGAACACCGAACCAAAGATACAATCGATTCTCTTCTATATCAGAGGTGCATTGTACTAGTGAATTATCTGGGTCGTTTCGTCATCATTACGGCCATTTTCTTCATGTATTTTTATTATTCATTTAAGGCAAGACAGATGAACGTATCAGTTCGCTGGGAGGTTCGCTTGTTAGTCAGTCATTCGACCGTGCATAACGGAAAACCACAGCGAAGATGGATCCCACCGTGCTGATCGTCGCTACTGTAGTCGTTGTGATTCTCTACTCTGTCGGTGATAGAATTTTTCAATTCTACGCGTATTGTAAGCGTGTAAATAAAATACCCGGACCCGTGTATACTATACCATTTTTTGGCATGATGTATGATATCATGACGAAACCAAAGGAAGGCAAGTAACTGTCATTTATAATTTCGTTGAATGGTCTGTTTGTTTGAAAAATTAGTATATTATGCCGCGAGGGAGGAAAGTGCGTGTTTTCACCGAGTGCGAAGTTTGATGCCCAAGCGAAGCGAGGGAAAAAATTCACACGAGGTGAAAATGCACTTTCTCCCTTGTTGTAAAAATATCGCATACGATATTTTTTTCCCGACTTCGTTAAAATAATAGGGCTCGTATTACTCCCTAGGGAATAATACGAGCCCTATTACGACCTAGGGAGTAATTAAATTGTACTGCGCATGCGCACATGTTAACAATGATCATCGGTCAATAATAGGCTGTTTTCCGCCCATATTGCCCGCAAGGAATGTGGTTATTTTAACGCAGTCGGCAAAAAATATATTTTTTAATGCGTCCACGGTCTGGTAACTGGAAATTTCCCCACAGATCGTCTTGAGTGGATTAAAGGTATAGCCGATCAGTACAAAGATGGATTTATCCGAACTTGGATAACTTGGACAGCAAGCGTTCACATCCATAAGCCAGAGCATATCGAGGTGAAGCCTCCATAGTTCAATGTTAAAGCAGATATTCTAATATCGTGAGACTTAATAGCGTCGACTCTGTTGTCTTTTTTTACGACCGGCACTTTCGTAATTGGTATATTTAAACGTACAGGTCATATTGCGCAGCAACACACAAATTACGAAGTCTAAGGTGTATGAATATCTGCACCCCTGGTTGGGACGGGGTCTAATAACATCGACTGGTACGTCTGGTTCTTAGAATTGCTTCTATCGCCTCCTAGACATTTCGTACTACATTTCTATAAAATATCAGAAAATTGGTATGAAACACTTGATTAAACAAATAATTTTTTTTTTATTTCAGGTAATCAATGGTTCCACGACCGAAAGTTACTTACACCAGCTTTTCATTTCAGTATACTCGAACATTTTTCCCAAGTGATGATCGATAAAGCAGCGATACTTAACGGTTGCATCGAGCGTGAGATAAAAATGCACGGTGACAAACCGTTCGATGTATTTGAGTTGGGTGGAAAATGTGCCCTGGACATCATATGTGGTAATTTCCTCGAATCTGACCGAGTTATTACGCGGTGCATTGCTTAATGCTCGTTTATTATTTGTCCACGTGTCATATTTAGAAACGGCAATGGGTTCGAATATTAATGCTCAGGAGGCCACCGAGAGCGAGTATATACGCGCTATTGCCGCGTGAGTGCCAAAACGAAAGGAAAAAAAGACATCGAAAGCATTGTATAATTGTTTATTGTTTTTTGTTGTATATTCAGCATTACTACGGGTGCGATGAATCGATTTTTCCGGCCTTGGTTGACGGTGGATTGGATCTTCTACAGGACTGCCCTTGGCAAATCATTCAAGGCAGCGGTCGATATAGCTCAAGATCTTTGCACTCGCGTAAGTTATACTATCTTGTAGTTTGAAATTGCACTTATTTTGGATCCCGAACAATAAGTGTGAAATATACTCTGCAAATAATATGGTGTATTGAAATGCGTCGGAACACCTACATTTAATTTGCAGGTAATCGTGAGCAAGCAAAAGAAACGAAGATCAACTGTCGCTGCGAGCGATATATTGGTAGAGAACGAAGTGATGGGTGAGTTTGGTGATTCCGTTGTGTAGTCGAAAAGAAGCGATTGACGGTGGGAAATGCTCATAGACTTTACCTGATTTGTACGTTATCAGGCACACGCAAGAAGAAAGCTTTTTTGGATCTGCTCCTGGAGGCGAATGAGAAAGAAGACAATCCTCTGACGATGGAGCAAATCAGGGACCAGATCAATACATTCATGTTTGCTGTGAGCTCTGCTTCGGAAGATATAACCACAGCCTCGCGTAGACCAGCCCGTGATACACCCGAGTAGACATTTTCGAGCGTTACATCGGGCCCTGATAGAGTCCTGATAAGGCCTTATCAAGCCCTTGTCAGGCCTTATCACGCCCTTGTCAGGCCTTATCAGGGCCTGATGTAACGCTCGAAAATGTCTACTCGGGCATCGATCATACATATTAACGATTTATTTTCAGGGACACGACACGACTGCCGCTTTGTTTAGCTGGACGCTCTTCTGCCTCGGTATCGAGCTAGACGTGCAGAGAAAAGTACACGAGGAACTCGACGATATTCTTGGCGATGCGGATGATCTTACGACTTTGAAAAAATTATCGAATCTCACATATCTCGAGAGGGTCATCAAGGAAGTCCTTAGGCTCTATCCAAGTGTAACCTCCGTCAGCAGAAAGATGGTAGAGGATATGCAAATAGGTAAAATTATCTTCAACTCAGGGGTATCATTGAGTACGATTCTTCGTTGTTAAAAATTCAACGCTTCTGTCACGATTATGCTGTATTGGTTTTTAGGTGACTACATTGTTCCCGCGGGTGTAATTTTAAGTATTCAGATCTATCAACTACACAGAGATCCTGCGGTATGGCCGAATCCTCTGCGCTTCGATCCCGATCGATTTCTATTGGAGAATGTTAGAACGCGACATCCATATGCGTACGTACCGTTCAGTGCGGGTCCAAGAAATTGCATAGGTCAAAAGTACGCGATGCTCGAGGCTAAAGTTGTACTAGCACAAATATTGAGAAACTTCAGTGTAAAAAGCATTGACAATCATTCGACAATGAAGAAGTACAGTGATATAATCCTCAGGCCAGCCGATGGTATTTACGTTAGTATGACGAAAAGAGCTGTTGGAGTTGAAAAACGCAAGTGATGATTGTATAAGGATTATTATTATATTGAAAATCGGGCTCGACTCTAGGTTCGATAGATGTAAGATGTAGGTATATAAATAGTATATATCATTTATATACATGGTACAGAACGGCAAAAAATTTTATATCCCTATATATCTTGGATTTATGTACTTGTACAAAACCGAAATATTTTTCTTATATGAAGTATAAATCTGAAGTATATACGACTGTACGTATAACTATAGGATTAATAAATAATTAACCACGTTCCTTATCAAGACACTCTTTATTTAACTCTTAATCTCTTTGCACTCTCGTGATACTCTATATCTGCTCTCTATAAGACTCGCCGTAGAACTGCTCGAGCGTCGAGCTTGCTGCAGTCGGCTGCAGAGAGGGGGAACTGCACTCCCCGTGCTCGTCGCGCCAATACGCGGCGCTCACTTGTTACTCGTTGTACTCGACAAAGCTTTTCTTATTACACTCCCTGCCTTTGTCGATTTTCCGTTTCTTGCCCAAGAATAACACCGTTCAGCGGTGTTATTCTTGGGAGGTCGTGTGACCCCCCGAACTACCCCCTTAAGGTCTAAATGTCATGAGCTGGTCGGACAGTAGTCACTCGGCTTGGTTTTTCCCGAGTTAAAAGAAAAACCTGGCGCCCACATAATTGTTGTAAATCGTCGGGCGACCCTTGCGAGCGCGCCTTTACCCGAGCACACCCGAGTGATCGGGAACTATAAGGGCGGCGTAACAGTTTATATGAAGTTAATGGTAATTAATGAATTTATAAATATTAGTTAATTTAGTTATAGTTTAGTTAAACAATAACTAAATTAACTAATAAAGTTAATATTTATATGAAGTGGAGTTATTTATTAATATATATCATACTAGTACAAGTTTGAATTGGGTTACGTCCTGCGAATTTTCCCGACATATTTCGCGGACTTTTCAGTCATTTGAGAAAATTAATTAATGTAAATTTTCGAAAATGATTGCGTTGCTGAAAAAGAACATTAAACACTCAGAAAAAGGTGTAGCGAAACCAACCACATATATTTAGTAAAGTTAATATGGTTTCGTTTAAACGTCTTTCAGTTCCTTCAAATACATGTTGGTCCAATCGATCAGTGCAGTTTATTTGAAACAACTAAATAATTACATTAACATAGTAACTCTGATGTAAACTCAAATTATGTTAGATCAACTAAATTTGAGTTTATTCAACTAATTGGTGTTTAATTTTATATGGTTATATGGTTATAATTTTTTTCATATTTCTGGACGAAGAACAATATTATACATTTTTTTTCATTGAATCCAAAACAAATAAAGTTTATATCAACAATCCATTCAGTCAATCGGAATAAAACTATTCAGTTCAAATTGTTTCGCTATTCGATTGAGAGGAATAAATCAATTGGTGTAAACCACTAAGCATTCGTTGATATGAACGAAATATTTAGTCAATTTGCGGATGATTTACGTTATATATATAAAAATCATGGAATTATGAGTATGTTCGTAGATGCATACATCTTAATTTGACAGAAAATTCGTTTGATTTACTTGAACAGATAAATCAGTCAAATCATACTTGCTATTGGATTAAAATTGCTTATTTTTTTAACAAGCTTAAGACACTATTTCTGGATACATAAATACATGTACCAAAATATTGCTGTACTGACAATGAAACAAAGCATTATTACTTTCGTATTTTTTACTTCTAGATTCTAGACGGTCGTGAATCAGAAAACATGAACATCCTATCATTTGGATTGTGTTGTTTCATACAATCCAATATTCAGTGAAATTGAACTCATATTTACTTCATCCTCGATCCCTATTGAAAAAATATATGAGGCAAAATAAAAATGTATAACCTTCGGTGTTTTTTAAATTCTATTCAATGTCACTCTATGGAAATATAACTTAAATTCTAAACGTTGCTCACATATACTACGTTTCATTATAATACGAAAATTACTTATCTTGAAATTGATCAAAACCTCAATTTATAAATGAACAAATATTATGCCCACAATAAACAACTTTCAAGTTGTTTAAAGATTTCTATGCCAAATCATAGGAGTTGAGTCTAAGTTAATGACGGAAATAACTTATAGATCCGATTTAAGATTGCCAATATCAAAAGGCGACTATAGCGTAGTGGTACGAAACGAAGTCAGAATGCGTTAGGGTCGGGGTTCGAGCCCCGCTAGGATATTAAACACTTGAACTTTTAAAAATGGCGTTATATCGATAAGTAGCGATTGTGCTGATGTCAATTGAATATATAAGACGCAATGCAACCGTGTATAAACTTAATTACTAATAAATAACATGGAGATACTACGGTTTCCGAGGCCCCTCAATTTGACCGTCGATTCTACATCTATGGACGAAAAGAAATTAGGGGGGAAACAGAAGGGCGCGAAACTGTGTAAGGCATCGGAAAATCCATGCACTGGCACGTTTTTCGATGGCTCAAGCTGCCGAATCCAAATTCGCGATGTTCTCGCTACCAGTATCTGCTTCGTGACGAAGATGAAAGTGAGCCAATTGTTCCGCAATTTGAAGAGCATGCGTCGCCACTGCGGTGAAACCGAGTTAAGCTGATCAACGGTAATTGATTATTACAGCTATTGTCGAGAGGTGGCTGAGGTAATCGCATCCCACCATAAGAACATTTTTGGGGGCGAGGAGAAGGCGGTACAGATTGACGAGACGTTTCTAACGAAGCGGAAATACCATCGCAGTCGCGTAACCGAGCAGATGACAACGACTTCTTTAGGGCTGCATTGTAAGGAGGACAAGGTCGGGCTTTTCTTCAAAGTCAACTCAAAAAGCAAAGCCGATCAGTGGCCTTATATCAGCAAGTTTGTAGCGAGGGATACAAGTCGTATTTGTACAGACAGCGCCAAACAGTACGATGGTGTCGAAAATCTGTGTGGCGAGGACACGGTTCACCTGGCTACTAATCATAGCATCGGTGAGTATGTCAGCAAGGACGATCCTAGCAACACCATCAATGATCTCGAAAATCAAAACACGTAGCTAAAAAAGTCGATAATATGCCGCAGAACAATGGCACATTTTCATCAATATATTGCGCTGCATTATTGTCGATAATGTCTTTGTACAAAAACGACGATGAGTCGCAAATAATAACATATCTTTTGGACATGAAGAAAATGTATCCCGGTAACGTCGACGGCAAAAGAGTCACCGGACTCGAATAACTCGAGGTAGATCCTCCTACCGTAGAATCGGAGGAGCTGCAAGGAGTAGTTAAAACGTCCGCGGGTTATATCTATCGACGAAAAAATCGAGGAAGCGGTCGAGGAAACTAACGATGAGGAGTCAGATACAGATTTTATCTTTTAAATTCGAACTCACACACAGCAGAGAGGGTTTGGAGACGAAAAATACCGCGGATGTGACGAACTGTGGACACCTTATCTCTGCACACACGCACACGCGCACGCATGCTTCAGACATTTTTTCTAAATGTAATTTTTAGACGTTTCGGAACAATCTGAACACGTTTTAATTAAAAACACGGATTTTTTTTTCATCAAAACAAAGCTTCCTCTATGAGGAAGCAAAAATAATCCTTATCTATAATTAGGACCTACGGAAACGCCTTATGTGTTCTTGGTCGAGTCAGGATGTAACGGCTGAATTTTGCCACGTTACAATACTAATCACAATGAAGATAATCCTAATCGATATATATACGGAATATTATGACACGATTTACCCCTATGATTGGCAATCAATATTTATTGTCTAGGCCGAAATCACTCTTTGTAGCAGATACCTCTAAATTTTACCCCCCATAGATTTTTGACGGAGAACATCAAAGATGGAGATATCTTTATGGATACGTGTTATAAATGTGAAAAGCATTGAATGTCATTGGATGGCAAAATACAGTAAACGTCGTGGCGATGTCCGGATTGAACGCTCGAAAGTTTCCACTTAGGTGGGAGGTCAACTGGATGTGATATCACTTTAGTTAACCGACATGTAATTTACATACCTGGTGAATATTAAAATATACAAATATCAGAACTCACAAGCCGATAATTGTAGTATCTCCAGGATAACATAATCTGCGATTAGTCAGTCCAGTAAAATCGTCGTGGTAGCAGGACACTCCAAAATATCGTTTTCAGCGTGAGCACTGGGACACCAAATAATTGAATCAATCATAGTGTATCTCTAATATCAATGGTATGTTGAGCTTGCGAAATATCTAAAATGTTTTGCTCCACAGACCATTTTTTCCCAAACATTTTTCATCGTATATAATCGAAATCTGTAGTTCTTTGCTTCAATGTGAGCTCCACTTACGATTCGATCATTCTACTTTGCACACCGGAAATTAAAAGCAGATATGGTTTCCACTTCATTAATCATCGCGACTGTGGTCACGATGATTCTATACATCGTCGGTGGTAGACTTTACCGATTCTACTTGTTTCGTAAGCGTGTAAATAAAATACCAGGGCCCGTGCATACGATACCCTTTTTTGGGTTAATATACGATGTCATGATGAAATCAAAGAAAGGCAAGTAACTATCATTTATAAGTTCGTTAACACGTTGAACGCCACCTCAACCATATTTGGGTAACGGCTATGTTTCCATGGGGTCCCGTATTCACGCTGGGCGTTCAACGTGTTAAATCGTCAGTTTGTTTGAAAACATTTTTTTTGTGGACCGATGGTCCGGTAACTGCAAATTTTTTCCATAGATCGTCTTGAGTGGTTTCTAGGTATGGCCGATCAGTACAAAGATGGATTTTTCCGAATTTGGATAGGTTCAACCGCAAACGCTCACATCCATAAACCAGAGCATATCGAGGTGACGCCTGGATAATCCACTATCAGCACAGATATTCTAATGTCGTGAAACTCACTGGATTCGTCACTTTTTTTTCATTAATGACCGGCACTTTCGTAAATGGTACATTTAATTTTCCAGGTAATATTGCGCAGCAACATGCAAATTACAAAGTCTAAGGTCTACGAATATTTCCAACCATGGTTGGGCCGAGGTCTAGTAACATCGACCGGTATGTCTGATTTTTGGAATTGCTTCCATCGCCTTCCGATAAAGTTTCGTAAAAATGCTATAAAACCAACAATTTAAAAGGATTTAATTAGTTATTTTTTATTTTAGGCGCTCGATGGTTGCACGACCGGAAGTTACTCACGCCGGCTTTTCATTTTAGTATATTGGACAATTTTTCCAAAGTAATGATCGACAAAGCAGCGATACTTAACAGTTGTATAGAGCGTGAGATAAAAATTCGCGGCGACAAACCGTTCGATATATTTGAGTTGGGTGCAAAATGCACGCTAGATATTATATGCGGTAATTTCCACGAATCTCACAGTGATATAACTGCACTTTTTAATTCTCGTTTATTATTTATCCATGTTGCACATTTAGAAACGGCAATGGGTACAAATATTAATGCTCAGGAGGCCGCAGACTGCGAGTATATACGCACTATTGCCGCGTAAGTGCCAAACCAAAGAAAAAAAACATCTAAAGCACTATATAATTTTGTTGTTGTTGTTTGTTATTATATATTCAGTATTACTGGGGGTGCAATGAATCGATATTTACGACCTTGGTTAAAGGCTGATTGGATCTTCTACAGGACTGCCCTTGGTAAATCATTCAAGGCAGCGGTCGATACAGCTCAAGATCTTTGCACCCGCGTAAGTTATTCTGTTTTATGCTTTGAATTTGCAGGTATTTTCAACCCCCAACAGTAAATATAAGATATACTCTGCAAACAATATAATGTTACGATGTGCGTCGGGACGGATAAATTTAACTTGCAGGTAATCGTGAGAAATCAGAAGAAACGAAAATTGGGTGTCGCAGTGAGTGATGTATCAGCAGATAACGAAGTAATAGGTGAGTTTCGCGAATCCTTCGTGTTATTGAAAAGAAAAGATGTACGGTGGTATATGCATGTGGATTTGATTTGATTTGTACATTACCAGACAAACGCAAATGCAAAGCTTTCTTGGATCTGCTGCTAGAGGCGAATGAAAAAGAAGAAAATCCTCTGACGATGGAGGAAATCAGGGATCAGATCAATACATTCATGTTTGCTGTGAGCTCGACTTCGAAAGTCATACTCGGAGCCTCACATAGACCAGCCCTAGATACATCAATCATACATGTTAACGATATATTTTCAGGGACACGACACGACTGCCGCTTTGTTTGGCTGGGCGCTCTTCTGTCTCGGTAACGAACTAGACGTGCAGAGAAAAGTGCACGAGGAACTCGACGATATTCTCGGCGATTCGGATGATCCTACGACTTTGAAGAAATTGCCGAATCTCACATATCTCGAGAGGGTCATCAAGGAAGTCCTCAGGCTCTATCCAAGTGTAACCTCCATCAGCAGAAAGCTGGTAGAGGATATACAAATAGGTAAAATTATCTTCTACGCAGTGGTTTCATTGAGAACGAATCTTCGTTGTCAAAAACTCGACTCCTCTTTCACAATAACGTCTTATTCATTTTCAGGTGACTACATTGTTCCGGCGGGTGTTATTTTGAGTATTCACATCTATCGACTACACAGAGATCCCGCGATATGGCCGGATCCTTTACGCTTCGATCCCGATCGATTTCTGCCGGAGAACGTTAAAACACGGCATCCATATGCCTACGTACCGTTCAGTGCGGGCCCGAGAAATTGCATAGGTAGAAAGTTCGCGATGCTCGAGACTAAAGTTTTACTAGCACAAATATTAAGAAATTTCAGTGTAAAAAGCATTGAGAAACATTCGACAATGATGAAGCACGCGGATATCATTCTTAGGCCCGCTGATGGCATTTACGTTAGTATGAAGAAAAGAGCTGTTGGAGTTGAAAAACGCAATTGATTATTGTACAAGGACTATTATTATACTGGAGAACGTACGGGGCCGACCGTAGCTTCGATTCGTCTTCTTCAAATGTCGGTTTATCGTCGCGCAGCGTACCACTTATGAAATAATCCCAGACGTATGAGTCAGATACTTTGGTGTATTCGCAAACCTCTAACCCTTGCAGCCTTAAACCTTGTAATTCCTGCTTGAAATTCCGGATAGATGCAAATAAAAGAAACATTTATCCGGTAATGATGTGTTTTCTGCACGTTTGTCCGGATTCAACACGAATAAATACAGAAGGTATCATGCGAATTATATTTATGTATCCATGTTGAGCCGTATACACTTATACATTTTCTATCGTTCTCTATCGGTTGATGCATGATTTCGTTAAATATCGCTATCCGAATGATCGGTCATCAACATGTTGTTTCGATTCTGTAGTTCTTTTTCAGTTTATGCATGGTTTCATTACTTATATGTTGCTATCCGAATGCTTCCGCATCATATTTTCGTTACGATTCTATCCTTCTATATCCGACCATGTGTTTTCATAATATAACGGTATCCGAACTATAATGAACGTAGATTAAATTAGCACACCGAAAATATTTTTATTTGGTGATGTCTATTACAAAAATTAATTGTATGATACATTTAAAACACAGGGCAATTGACAAATGAGAACAGTGGATATAAAAATGATTACAATAATTACGGGAATATTCATATGAATAATTTGGGGCATTTTGCTAAATAAATAATAAGAAATATATATGTATATATATATGTGGCCGACAGTCAATCTTTTTAATTTCTCACGAAAAAAATACGCCAAGCTAAAATGTTGAGATTAATATAATAGTTATTTTCGTTACAAGGGCGAACAAGGGCGAACAAGGCAAAATTGCACTGAAAGATGCGTGGCGTACCCGCGGAAGCCGAGACAATACGGACTCTCGCTTTTCTTTCGCCGTTTGCCCGTCGAACAGCTGCCGCCGTCGACCAAAGCCTCGAATTTTATCAGGCGAAAGAACAACGCGAAACCCGCACGTCTTGCCGTTAATAAACACACACATACAACACACCGAATGGAATCTCTCGCGATTCCCGGCCAATTCTGCATAGAAGCTACGCACGGGCGTCGCGAGCCCGTTTAACAGTCGGCCCTTTCCTCGACGCGATCAAATAACAAACAGAAAATTTCCCTGCCTGAACCGGTGCTCGACGCCGCGACCGAGGTCCACGTTAATTACAGCGAATCAAATAAACGATAAATCGACACAACCACGGCGATAATGAACGTTCAACGACAAAAATTTACAATCGGTTGCGAAAGGCTTACCGGTATCGAGAACTATAATCCAAAAGACAAGACGGGAGCTCGCAAATCCCTTGTTGCTCGGGTGTCTAAAATTCTAATGCGGTATTCCAAGAGTGAGCCGTCAAAACCGTCACGTTACGCAGTTCGTGAGAGGATCCCCGAAAAACGGTTGTCGCTCATCGATCGAGATCGCGACAACCCGTTCCCTTGCGCCCACTCTAGTTTCCACAACCCAGCTGCACCGGTAACTGGCGCCTCGCAGGGCAGCCTCGCAATTACGCCTTTTCGTACGGCACGTGCGACGACGCTCGAGCGAAATAATAGCGAAAATAAAAGTATGAGTGTGTAGAATGATTGTAACGAAAATCTCTCGAAATGTCGCGACGACGATGATAATCGACGATCGACGAAGGTGATTGATATTCGGCCGTGACCGCCACCCCGGATGGGCTGCGCATATCATAGCGGGTCACGCGACACACGGGAGAAATTAGTCTGATTTCGAGAATGTAACGGTACGAACGAGTGTGAATCGCGACGCCACGAAAGTACGTGAGTGAGTACCGGGGCGACAGAGTACGCGCGTGACGACTCGCCGATTGCGTTGAGATTTCGAGTCAAGAGTACCGAGAACCGTGTTCGGGAGCCCCCCTAGCAAGTTGATGGACTGCAAACGAACCGAAAAACGGACACGTCCGTTGGGGAACAAAACGGACCGTAAAAAACGACAAGACAGACTGTACATTTTTTATTGGCGTTTGGTCTTTTTTCTGTTGCGGAAACTGAAAACGGACCGAACGGTTTCTTTCGGAAAATTTGCTTTGGTCCGTTTTCGGTTCCCGCAACTGAAAAAGGACCAAGATCGTATTTTTATTCTGTCCTTTCATTAAAAACAGAATTAAAAGCAAAG
>JAPYZC010002352.1:0-15082 GCA_030522665.1 Ichneumoninae sp. A BG-2022a
ATATTTGAGCATATTTGAGCATATTTGAGCATATTTGAGCATATTTGAGCATATTTGAGCATATTTGAGCATATTTGAGCATATTTGAGCATATTTGAGTATATTTGAGTATATTTGAGTATATTTGAGTATATTTGAGCATATTTGAGCATCTTTGAGCATCTTTGAGCATATTTGAGCATATTTGAGCATATTTGAGCATATTTGAGCATCTTTGAGCATCTTTGAGCATCTCTGAACATTTCCGAGTATCCGTGTGAGTATCCGTGTGAATCGACATGAACTTTATTATTATGTCTATATATATATAAAGGAAAGCGACTATATTTGTACGTCTGTCTGTCCGCCGCACACAGCCATTCCCACAAACCTGGAAACGTCGGGGAATTTTAAATGCGTCAGGGAAATCGGGTAAACGTCAGGGAATTCGTTCGTCAGACTTAGCGGCCGCCGTGTCGCAGCACTTCGAAAGCCGTTCGAATATATACGAGAGCGTGAAAGTTTGAAAAATATCTCTGGCCGAAGCTGATACGGATCTTTCGACGGTTTTTCTTCGGATGCTTCGGAGCTCCCCCGATCAGTAGAGTTCTCGTGCCTAAGCAGACTGTCGATCGCGGTATAGATGGCACGCGAACGACGGATTTTCACGGAGGGGCGGGAGGGGGGGGGCGTTGGGTTACCTCACGCGCCCGTCCAACCCAATCTGTAAATCGAGGAGAAAATTGGAAAAGTTCAGCAACTCGGTGAATGCTACATTAGCTTCGCCCAGCTTCCTATCATTCTTCTTCCGGCGGAGTGCTCGACATTTTTCAGTTATCCTCTAGTCCTGAGAGCTCCGGCGACACCGGGACGACGACGAGAGGATATCCAGGTACGCCGCTGGCCCTCGCTCGAGGAAAAATGCTTTGCATATCTTAACGCTGCGCGTGCTGCGCAACGCGTTTTATAGATTTTTCCAGACAGAACATTGCAGCGCGGCAACGAAAATACCTTCTTCGCCATACGGGAGACCGGGGCGAAATGGCACAACGGGGCAAAACGCGATTGTGACGGCAGAACTCAATTTTCCAATCATTTTTGGATGCCCCGTTTTGTCCCAACGATACATTTGGATTTTCACACCCGTTTTGTCCCACGTACCACCATCGCTATCATCTCAAAGTTATTGGAGAATTACGTTTTGTCTCATTATCCCGTTTTCCCCCGTTGTGCCATTTTGCCCCGCTCTCCCCTATAACCGCTTCCCAAAGAAACGTACACGATCCTCACGGCAGCGCAACGCCGAGCGTGGAATAAATAACGAAGGATTTCTCCCGATCCACGTTGGGGTGGAATCGATCATTCGAGAAAAAATAAAATGGAAAATAAACAAACAAAAAAAATATATTCTCCGGAAATTATAGTGAAAGTTGAGGAATCGCGCTATAAATATTATACGTGAACTGAGAGAGAATATCCTCGAGAGAAGGTAGCAAAGCTACGCGGGTCAAATCGAGCCCCGGAAGATGGATGACCATCGGCTTGTATGGACAGTTACGGCGTAGGGTGTCTTTATCCCCGGAGGGCCATCACCGGTGCACCAGAGTTCAGTGTCCGGCATGAGGGGCGTCAAGACATAAATCCACATGCCGGCTCTGCTGCGTCCCCAACTTCTCCCGGACTATCTTCGCGAGCACGATTCGCCATTAACCCTCTGGTGGTCGCGTTCACTTTTTTTTTAACCCTGTGCGTCGCAATCTATCTCGTGGTCCCTCGATGGAATGTCACGATAAACAACAACATTGTCGATCGGAGGGAAAAAAAATATTCAAAAAAAGTTGGATCTATCGCGCTTCGAATATAGCAATATTCCGATTGATCGCTCATTCAAGATCGCGGCCGTAAGGTAAACGGTAAGGTTCTGTTGCTGTCTGAGTTATCGTCATCGAACGCAATTTTATACTAATAATCAATACAGTTTTCGTTTAATAAAAAAAAGGTCTTGAAAAAAAAAAATGTAGATATATAGCTCTTCGAATATTGCAATGTTCTGACCGCTATCGCTCCTCCACGATCGCGCTCGTAAGGTAAACGGCTCAGTTTCCGTCGCTGTCCCAGTTACCGTTATCGAACGCAATTTTATACTAATAATCAATGCAGTTGTCGTTTAATACAAAAAAAAATCGACATTTTTTTTAAAGTTCAGAAAAATTTAGATCTATAGCTCTTCGAATATTGCAATGCTCCGATCGCTATCGATCCTCCTAGATCGCGCCCGTAAGGTAGACGGCCCAGTTTCCGTCGTTGTCCCAGTTACCGTTATCGAACGCAATTTTATACTAATAATCAATGCAGTTGTGGTTTAATACAAAAAAATGGTCATTTTTTTTTAATTCAGAAAAATTTTGATCTATAGCTCTTCGAATATTGTAATTCTCCGACCGCTATCGATCCTCCAAGATCGCGCCCGTAAGATTAAAGGCCCAGGTTCTGTCGCTGTCCCAGTTACCGTCATCGAATGCAATTTTATACTTCAAATAAATACAGTTTTCGTTTAATACAAAAAAAAATGGACGGCATGTTGAAGAGCAGATTTTCCTCTTGATTATTGCCGCAAGCGTATATTATTATAAATGTTGTCCTTAACAATTTAATAGTGTGTGGCGCAACTCACGCTTCCGTACTTCCAAGCCGCGATTGCTATCAAAGCGTTCTAGCCGAAGCACATCGCGTCTTCTCTGAGTGCATTAATTAACAAGTATTAAAAATCATAAAACTTATACGAACGGCGTCAGTGCAAGTAATATTATCGATTGGGTTAGTAATAATTTGTTTTCCATTACGTGCTTCATTAAATTTGTAATCACGGAAAGTGGGTCAGCCAAGTTTGATTATTCTGTACTTTCCGTCACTTATTGCATCGCGGTTATTATAAATTGAAGTTGATGTTTCGATGTCATTTTGACCCGTGAAATGATTGAAAAATAATATCTGTGCTACGGTGCCATAAAATCCGACATAACGATACAAACTTGGTACTCGGTCTGACATACCGCGTCTCGAGTGACGGAAACTAGAAACAAATCGTAAATTTAATGCACGGCAATGGAAGTTTCTATGTGAAAACTGGTGAATTGAATCACAATTGTACATGAAATTTAATATACTAGTTTGTGCATAAAAACTTCCAGTACCAGGCTATTAAATATCATACGATTTTTTTTTTTACCGTGGACATAAGTTACGGAAAACCGGTACGCAGCGTACACCCAGAAAAGAAATTTATTTCACGGCCACCGTTTATTAAGATTAAGCAAAATATTTATGTGATTTAAATAAATATTTATTTCATTTAAGTAATTATTTACTTCATTTAAATAAATATTTATTTAAATCAAATAAATAATTTACTTAATCTTAATAAACGGTGGCCGACAAAAAAATTTTTTTTCTGGGTGTAAAGGAAACTGCAGCACGAGGTCTAAAAAGTGACGAAAACTCCCGCAACAGAGACGCACCGTTAAAAACGATAATTCAACAATTAGACATGAATTACCATTAACAAACTCTCAATCGCATTCGGAAGTCTTCGATGCATATATTAAAATAGTTTAACTCCAAAGCGACGATAGAACGCGGGTATAAATAATGAAAAACCGCATTCACTGTCGTAACGATGACGTGAACTGCGTTTACCTTGCGGAGTATCACTCGTCGGAAACTTCCCTTAAATATTTTTACGAGCTACCTTGCGTGCGTGAAATACAACTGCAGAAATGAGCTCCGCCTGTCATTCGTCGGTGGGGGAGCCGAGTGCGTATCTCAAAATGATGGATGGCGCGTTTTATTGCGAGCGAAGAGAAAAGGGAAAATAACGGTGGGTAAATCCCTGCGCGGTGACCGATTTATGGTCGGGTCCGCGGTTATGTGTTTCGAACTCGCGTAGGAGGTGACAAGTATCGTGTCTTGCCAACTTCGGGTTTCACCCGGTCACGGCGAGAGGGACTCCGACCAGCGCCGGCCGCAACATCACATATATATATATATATATATATATATATATATATATATATATATATATACATATATATGCACTTATCGAGTGGCATCCCCTTGATAAGGGATGAGCAGGAATTATGCCCGCGGCAAATGCAACCGTCGATGTGACCGTAGTCAGGCATCGGTTGTGCGAAGGGGAGGAAAAGAGGAAAAAAATGGGAAAACAAGAGTACATAAAAGTGTACGCGGCACTCGGGGTATATCGTGGAAACGTGTCTGAGTCATTCTCACGTTCAGTGATAAAAGTATATGGGAACCTTCGGCGGTTCGGGGTAGTGAGCGGAATGTATATATGGGGCATTCCACACCGATTCGACCTACGTTGGACCCTCGACCTCTTCAATTCGGTTGGCAATTTTTTATAATATAGTTCTAACTCTAAAAATCACTCCAAATTAAACATTTTTTTAAAATTGCATTAATTACTGTTTTTCAAAATGAACATATTGTTAGCCCGAATTAAAAAACCTGAAAAAATTCTCAAAAAATCCTGTATCAGGTATGAACATTTTCAAGCCTAGAGCGAAAGTGGTATTGCATTAGCTTATATTTTTTAAATATAATTTTTAATAATTTTAAATAATAAAAAAATAGAAGCTAATGCGATACCACTTTCGCTACAGGCTTGAAAATTTTCATATCTGATACACGATTTTTGAGAATTTTTCAGATTTTTTCAACATTTTTAATTCCGACTAAAATTATGTTCACTTTGAAAAATTGTACTTAATGCAAATAAATTTTTAAAGATTTGGAGTGATTTTTAGAGTTAGAACAATATTATAAAAAATTACCAAGCGAATTGAAGAGGTCGAGGGTCCGACGTAGGTCGAATCGGTATGGAATGCCCCATATATATATATATGTATAAATTCGTAGCAGGGTCTCTTTGCACAAGTGCGGTGGTGGGCGCAGCGGCTCGGGGAAAACAAGCCGACTCTTCGTCTCGCAGCGCGTTTCTCTCCGGCTCGGCCCGAAGCCTCGGGGATGATGGTGTATAAAGAATTCGAAACAAAACATCTGACCAAGAAAATTTCCGGAGGATCCCTGTCAAATGAGATTACGTTTAGTTGAACTTCGTCGGTGGAATAGTATAACAGTGAGAAGGCCCGGTGGTCGACAGCGAGGAGAGCGTAATTTGCATTATTCCATATTCATGAAACCACCGCGGGCAAGAAGTTTCCAGTCGTTCGGGGTTATTCTTTCGTAGGTATGTCAATCAGACGGGCGGGTTTCCGAGCTAGTCTCGTGTTTTCCTCCGGCATCCGGAGGGGTGTCTGCTTCGCTAAGGAAAAGGCCATAGTTCGCTGCCGCGGATAATACCACCGGATCTCACAGCCTCCCTCTTCATCTCGCGGCTGTCCCGATTTAATTATCAAACTAACGTATCTCTCCGACCGAAGATGCTGAAAAAGATTTTTCTATCCGTCAGTCTGAAACCACGCATTTCTTCCTTTGCCGCCGAGCGGAGGAAGCTCATGCTTTCGCAGCAAAATGAATATAAAAAAATCGTGATTTCATTGTCGGAGCGCTGAAAATCGTCCGAAAAGTCGAGAAATGCGATTTTATAGCTTGGAGAATTCTTGCGATAAATTTTCACCGTTGAAATGTTATGTTATAAACATATTATCCTGAGAAAGTCAAGAACGGTCGACGAGACTTGTCACAGAGAAAGCTGTGCGTGAAACAATAAAAAATAAGGTAGCTTATGTTTTCGTCACAAAATGAGAATAAAAAAATAGTGATTTCATTGTCGGGGCGTTTAAAATCGTCTGAAAAGTCGAGAAACCCGATTTTGTAACTTAGCGACTTTTTGCCATAAATTTTCACCATTAAAATGTTGCATTAATAAGCACACTTTCCTGAGAAAGTCAAGATCGGTCAACGAGCCTTCTCACAAAGGAAGCTGTGCGCGAATCGATACAAAAATTAAGAAACTTAAGTTTTCGTAAAAAAAATGAATAAAAAAATTCTCGATTTAATTATCAGAGCGTTTAAAATTGTCCGAAAAGTCGAGAAACGCGATTTCATGGCTTAGCGAATGTTTACATTATAAGCACAATTTCCCGAGAAAGTCAAGATCGGTCGACGAGCCTTCTCACAAAGGAAGCTGTGCGCGAACCGATACAAAAATTAAGGAACTTAAGTTTTCGTAAAAAAATGAATAAAAAAAATTCGTGATTTAATTATCGAGTAAGTCGAGAAACGCGATTTCATAGCTTTGCGAATTTTTACATTACAAGCACAATTTCCCGAGAAAGTCAAGATCGGTCCACGAGGCATCTCGTAGAGCAAGCCGTGCGCGAAACGATAGAAAAAATAAGAAAGCCATGTGCGAATTGGATCGGGGGCCTTTTTATTCAAACTTTTTCTTTCGCAGCGCAATTTAATCCGTTCCGAGCCAAATTCGGTTCGGTAGGTTTCCGTGCGGTAATTGGAAATTGAAATGGCTGTATATCGCGCAGCAGCCGGGATATGCTTCGTCGGAATAACGACGCCCAATATTCCAGGAAATGCATCACAGTGCAGTCGGAGCGTGAGCCATGTACGCTCTGGCTAGGGCACGTTCGTCGAGCCACGAACGAGCTGGCTCTCACTTCGTCCCTCTCCGCTCCGACCGGCTAACGATCCCAGGCCCAGATGCTTGACATTAACATTAACTGGGACACTAATATCTATAAGCAATAAATTAACGTCCGGGATTTGGCATCTCTGCCGAGCGTGGAACTCTCCTGTCGCAAATCATAATCAACGGCGTTAACCACGCGACACGTAACAACCGGCTATCGCACCCAGACTCCTATGGATTCCAATAATGCCTCGCCACACTGGCTAACGAACTCCCGATAACAAGCCATCTCTACGTACATACAGCCAAGCGCCCGGTTATAACTATCCGGATACAGAATTTCGCACAGCGGTGCAATCGACGCGGCTCTTTACACGCGCTTCCCGGGCCCGCTCTGTGTCGAACAGAACTTCGTAACCGAAAGTCATTCGTCGCTCGTTCGTCGTACAATCGCATTTGTCGCTTTAATGAGCGAGAACAACGCTGCTCCGGTACATACGCTTCGACGAACTTTCGAGCTGAATTGACCATCTGCAAAACTGGGCTTCTCTGGAGAGAACTGCCCGATTACCGTTCGGCGTCACTACAGGCGACTGCCTTTTACCCACATGCTTACTTGCCGACGATCGGTAAAGACGAACCCATGGAACATTTTTTTTCTTTTTTAAGAAAAAGCTTTACTCTTGATCCTTTTTTTATGGAAATGTTCGTCAAAATTGCACTTTTGATGAAAGTGACTTATTTTTTTTACACCTACACCCACAAAAATAATTTATTTGACGGCCACCTTTTATTTGGTTTAAGTCAAATATTTACTTGATTAAAATAAATATTTATTTAAATTCAGTAAATAGTTACTTAAATGAAATAAGTATTAATTTACATCAAATAAATATTTTACTTGAACCAAATAAACATTGGCCGTCAAATAAATTATTTTTCTGGGTGTAAGTTTAAGAATATTCAATGAAAATTATGTTTGAAAGAATTTCTCCATGCGTTACACCGTTGAACAAATTTTTCCAAAATTTCCCGGTCCAAAACTTGAGGAGGACACTTTTCGAAAGACAAGACTTCGACAAACTTGGCGAATATCGCAGGTTCGGCGTCAAAGGGTCAAAGTCCATAGAGGGACGAACCGATGTAGTTAAATTTTCCTTGGATCGGAACAATTTCCCTCTTACTCGTGACCGCGAGCGAGTTTCGCGAAACTTCGTCGCCGAGTTTTCGGTACAAAGGAAAATTAATAAAAGTAATTGCACCCACTAATTTCGTCAGGCGCTGAGGCTAATCCACGCGGGGACGGGACCAACGACGCCCAGATCGACAATTTAGCTTCCACCCTCTGCGCCCCCAGCGCGAGACCTTCCCTTTTCGGTCAGCCGCAGGCTTCGGTCTTCGGTGGTTAATTGGAAGCCGGGGACCGGGATAAAGGGAAGAGGAAGGGATTTCGCTGGCTGCTGCCCATCGGGACACAGGGGGGCCGAGTGGTTTCGTTTCGGGATGGAAGTAAAAGTTTGCCGGGTGATAGGGGTCCGTCGAGGTTGTCGAGGCGGGATCGCGCAAGACGATACGTCGGGGCTCTTTCCCGAGCGCCCCAAAAACTGATTCGGCAATCGCAGAAACGTCGCACAGCTGCGGGCCATGACGGACGAGCGGGCACCGAGTGACTGTCCACAGACAAACATCAAAGGCAAGTTCGGGGGTGACCGGGCCGTCGATTCACAAAAGCCTTCGACGATTAAACCCCGGCCATTTTGCAACGGGTCGCACGCCTCCTCGCGCCTATCGCAAACTGACCAATGAAATTCCACCGGGAAACTACAGGGAATAATTAGAATGCGTCGGCCGACTATATTCTTTACATTCGTATTGCTCTAAGCTGGGTCGGTAATTTGCATGTGACGTTAATCGCTAAGAATACTAGGTGCGCACGGAGAAAAATAGTTCTGTTTCTCGTAGATCGTTAATAATTTGGTGTTGTGGCAGCAAAAATATTTGGCTGCTACAGCTAAATATTTTGTTGTCCCTTCAGTTATGGTAAACAAATTCTTGTTGTCCCAACATTTTTTTTTCGCTTCCGTACAGTACAACGAAACGCGTACGTAAAGTACAACGAGACGCGTGCGTAAAGTACAACGAGACGCGTGCGTAAAGTACAACGAGACGCGTGCGTAAACTACAACGAGACGCGTGCGTAAAATACGAATAGCGTGCGTAAAGTAAAATCGACCCGATGTGCTCATGCGTCAGGTATATATAGTACACATGGCTGTAAGTTTTCATGCATGAGTTACATAGAAAAGCAATTAAAACGGTTCGATCGTCTATATTTTTTCCACATTCCTATCCCTCAAAAGTAGGTCAATAATTTGCATGTGTCGCTAATCGCTAGTAATACTATATGCGAAGAAACGGAGGATAACAGGCGAGGCAACGCGACCAGGTCACGAATGATTACGAATTATTATTATTTTTATTTTTTCTAATTTCCTAGCATGAGATGCAACGTTAGTACACAAGTTAACGATGCGAACTATAACATGATTGACAAAGTGGCAATGCCTGAACGCCCCACCTCAACAAACTCGAGCGTTTCACGTGTCCAAATTTCGATTTGTATGCTATATGTATATATGGCCGATTGTCAAATATGTAAAATCTCAAAAGCTCCGCGCGCCGATCGTACACTAACCAATGTATTTCCACACGGTGACTACAAACAACAATAAAAATACGTCGACCGTCTATATTTTTTCCACAGTCCTATCGCTCTAAGGTAGCTCAATGATTTGCGTGTGTCGTTAACGCTTTGAGCCATACATTTTGATAAAATAAAAACAAAACTTCGGTATTTCATGTCAAGAAGTTTGTTTAAAAAAATAGAAAACTGAGCGAAAGAAGGGGGAACACCTTATGTTCCATCGTGACGCAAAGGGTTAATCGCTAAGAATACTAAGTGCGAAGAAACGAAGAATAATTGGCGATGCAACGCGACCAAATCACGAAAAGCAATGATTTTTTTTCTGTAATTTCCTACATGAGCAGCAACATTGGCACGTAACATAAGGCGAACTGTGACATGGTTGACAAATTGGCAATGCCAGAACGCCGGATCTGAACTCGAGCGTTTCGCATGCTCGAATTTTGATATCTATTCTATCTATGTATATATGGCTGATTGTCAAGTGTGTAAAAGCTCCAAAGCTCATCGCGCGCGTCGCAAACTGACCACTGAAATTCCACACGGCGACTACAAACGCCAATAAAAATGCATCGATCGTCTATATTTTTTCCACATTCCTATCGCTCTAAGGTAGGTCAGTGATTTGCGTGTGTCATTAATCGCTAAGAATACTAAATTCGAATGAACGGAGAATAATAGGCGACGTAACGCGACCGGGTCATGAATAATCACGAATGAAATTTTTGTTCTTATGTCTAACATGAGATGCAACGTTGGCACATAAGTTAATGATGCGAAGTGTGATATGGCTTACAAAGTAGCAATGCCAGAACGCCGCGTCTCAACGAACTCGCGCGTTCCGAACGTGCGAAACGCTGACCTGTACGCTGTATGTATGACCGGTTGTCAAATATGTAAAAGCTCGAAGAATGGGTCGATTAGCATCGATTGACCGGTCGACCATCAGTCACGATGGGCCGTATCTCGTCGCTCGTTCGTATCGATGCAAACGGCGTTTATGCATATGACGCAGCTCCATCACGCGCGTCGCATTCGGAGTTCATTCGTGAAACGAATCTGGCATTGTACGCGATAGGAGTGAACGTGATCGGACTGAACGATGACGATATTTGTCAAGCTACCAAACAGGTTCCCAGATCACCTCCCACCCCACCCCCCCTCCCCCCCTCCTCCTCCCCGGCGGCTATTACCAGCTGCATAATGAAAACGACAAGCTAACATCGTTATTCCAACTGCAGGCTATGTTTATCCCGATGGGGATTGGACAGGGACAGAGGTCAATGACCTGATCGCGACGCGTGACATGCGTCCTTCACGTAACGCTTCGATGCAAACGCTCGATATATCTGAAATTAAAGGAGAACTGCAGTTGTAAAAGACCATAAGCAAATTTTCTTTCAGCCCTTCAAGTACCGTGGACTTTTTGCCGAGAGCAAATGACCGTGACTTCTTTTTAAGACAAAATCGATAGGGATGTTCGTAATCCATTTTCTTCTGCGCTATCAAGAAAACGACACTTCAGGGTAGGTCTGTGAATTTTTGCAGATTTTCTTTAGCACACACTGATTAAAAAGTAGAGTTGAATCAACTAAGATTCGGGCATGGACGTTCAAATAAATATTTCGCTGGTCGAACAAAATATTTTAGTGACTCAAAAATATTTTTGTGAAATCACCCGACAAATTGTTGAACTAACCAATTTTTTAGCTTTACCAACAAAATATTTGGTTGAACGTCCCTGCCCGAATCTTGTTGATTCAACAGTAATTTTTTATCAGTGCACTGACTTGTCATTTGTATCGTTCGACGGTTGTGTCTTGGCAAATTCTGGGTCCTCGTTGAACGAGAATCCGGTACGTGAAGGGTTGATAGGATTTTGTTCGAATAGGGAGTTTCGTACCGTTTAACAATCTTCGATCAGTCTTCTTGATTTAACAACGCGTCATCTCCATTACAGACATCTTAGGCTTCTCCTTTCCAATGTTTTCGGCCTCGGCTATCGTGTCGGGGAGTTTCGAGCCGAGGGTCTCCGGAAAAATGAGCGAAACGAAACCAGCTAGCATTGCCATACATCCAAAAAGTATGAGCGGCAGCGATTCCATGAGCGACGCCTGTTTGTTGAATCAAAAAAAGAGAACCTTGTATTTCCCGTGGCAAAAATCGATTCCGCATTCGAACGAGCGATCGGCGCTGTTGTTTACCAAAAGTCGAGTTTGCGGTGCCAATATTGAGCCTATCCGACCGGTCATGCTGCACATTGCGAGCAGAGAGTGTCTCGCCGTTGTGGGAAACATTTCGGCAGTGTAAACGTAGATCGACGAGAATGCCATTGTTATGCAGCCTTTTCCACCCAGGAACATGACCAAAGGCAGGTACGAGGCCGCGTCTATAAATTTGTCAGAAATTCGTCGGTGATTTTAGCGAAAATCAATGCAAATATGAGGATGACCTTTTCTATACTGAGAAAAAGAAATGGTTGGATTAAGCAAATACGCGGTGACACACGTTCAAAGGTGTATTTTATTGGTACATCAAATATCTTTCAATCGATAAATTTTGAATATATTGGAGCAAATAATCGTAGAACAAAAAAATGCTTTATTTGTATCAAACAAATAACAGCTTTGAAGGTATGACGCGTGCGTAAAGTACAACGAGACGCGTGCGTAAAGTACAACGAGACGCGTGCATAAAGTACGAGATGCGTGCGTAAAGTACGAGACGCGTGCGTAAAGTACGAGACGCGTGCGTAAAATACGAATAGCGTGCGTATAGTCAAATCGACCTGATGTGCTCATGTGTCGGGTATTGGTACAACAAATATGTTTCAATCGACAGATTTTGAATAAATTGAAGCAAATAATCGTTTAACAAAAAATGCTTTATTTGTATCAAACAAATAACAGCTTTGAAGGTATGTCACCGCGACTTTTGGTTAATCCAACCAATGTTTGTTCTCAGTGTATGGTTGTATATTTGCTCCCACATAGAGGAAGCTTTGTTTTGGTGAAAAAAAATGTTCGAGATTTTTATGAAAACGTGTTCAGAATGTTCCAGAACATTGAAAAATCATTAAAAAAAAAGGATTAGCGTACCTTTAGGCAGGAATTGAATGGCCAAACAGAAGAGTCCGCTCAGGAAGAAAGATCCCGAGACTGTGGCCTTCCGGCCGACGGTATTGATGAGGAAGCAGCTGAAGAAGTTTGCCGGTATCTCGATGAAGGAAACCAGCACGAAGTTTATGTACTTGTCACCGGCTATAGCGACCGCGTTGAGCGACAATCCATAGTAAACAAAGGTATTGGTGAGCCAGCAGACAAAGCAGGCCAAGAGCCTTATGACTAGTTTCGGCCTCCCCAATGCCTGTCGCGTTAACACTCGATTCTTGGAGTTGTCTTGCTTTTCCTCCTGCTGAGGATTAATCGCCATTTTTACAACAACAAAAAACCATCATTCTCTGAAGCAAAGCGAAATCCTCACCTTGGGCGCACCTCCGGAATTCAATTCCTTGTAGAGATCTATCTTAGCCTCGTTCATCTCGAATCCGTTCATTTTGGCCATCCTCTTGTATATCTTCTCAACGTCCGGGGTTCTTTCGTTAGCTATGAGCCATCTGCACGAAGCATTATTTTGGATTTAAGCGAGAAATTTGGTTGCTGGTGTCCAGCAAAAAGTCCGAACGAAACTTAAGGACATTCAAGGACAATTTCCAGGACATTTCCAGGACATTTCCAGGACATTTCCAGGACATTTCCAGGACATTTCCAGGATATTTCCTGGACATTTCCAAGACATTTCCAGGGAAAATGTATGTCAGCGAATCTGATATACACATTTTTTTAGGATGGCCGGTAATAATATGTGTTTTGAAACAAGTTCACATATATGGAGAGCAAAATAAATTCAAGGAAATTAGGTGAAATTCAAGAACATTCCAGGGTTTCTTTTTCAATGACCGGCAAAATTCACGCTCATTTTCAGGACTCCAAAGACTTCTAGGACTGCTGGACACCATAGTGGTTGCACGCACAAGCCGTGCAATCTCTTCGAGCATACCTTATGGATTCGGGCACTACGGCTGGCAAGAATATCGCGAACAATCCGGGTATAAAAAACAGTCTTAGCACGGCTCGCCACGATCGCAGCCACATAGCGGCCAGACCTAAAAAAATCTCCCCCATCGCGTACCAGCAGGAAATTATCGTACCTCCCAGTACTCTTCGCTTTTCACCGACCATCTCCAAGCCTGAAAAAACCGCAACTCGATGAATTCACTGCATTACCAAATAGTCAAATCTTTAAATTTGTCGCATTATCGGGGTGAGTTTTCGAAAATTGCCTCATTACATAAATTCGTTTGAAATTTAATGTACTGGACTAAAATTTTTTATGCAAAAACTTGTATATTAAATTTAATGTAAAATTGGAATGAAAAATTAATGTTCAGTGTATTAAAAACATTGGAAATACCTCGTTTATAATAATTTATAAATATGAAAACGCATCTTTATAGTCAAATTTAAGTAAATTATAAAAACAAGGTATTTCCAATTTTTTTTCAATAGGGTAAAAGTGGTGAATGTGGCCACGTCCATATATAATTGATTGACGTGTTAATCGAGGTGGGCCATATTCACCTCTTTTACCCCACTCTTCATTTCCAACACTCTGAACATGAATTTTAATGTACCATTTGTTGCACGAAAGCTCGACGATGAAATGACATCGAAATTTTGCGCCACGGTTATGACAATAGAAATTCGTATAAACCAAGTCGCATTTCGGATAACGGAAGGTTCGAATAATCGCGGTTCCCCAGTGTCCGCAAAATATACTGTCATCGCGCTTACCCAGTATAAATCCGGAGCTAAACATGCCCGAGGACGCCGTAGCCTGTAGAAATTCCAAGCACACGAACATCCAGTAATTGACGGAAAACGATTGAACGACGCCTATGACCCCGCTGCCGAAAGTTTGTATGGTCAACACCGCCCTCCTGCCGAACCTGTTGATAATGATTATATCCTCGCGGTTAAAGCTCGACAATAAATCACGATTTTAATCGGCCACAGCTCGGCCCGATAAATCATTGAAGCGAGTGGTGCCCACCTATCGGACAGGTATCCAGCGAAAATCAGACCGACCAGCTGGCCAATGTTGTTGACCGTTCCGACCATGGCGAGCTTCCATCGATCACCGCAAGTGATGTTCCACTGTGTACAAAATTCCATTGAGCATCGGCATATTTTTCTTTACAACATAAATTAGGGCAGACCGGAGACAAAAGTAACACGGGTCAATTGTAACAAGCGGCTGCGCAACGCTGCGCATGATAGAACGCATCGGTAAAACTGCTTAGACGGCTAATACATTTTTTAATGTTTTAAATTTAAATTTAAATTTTTCTGTAACAATGCACCCCGGTTCTATTTCTTAATAGCGGTCGGCGAAGGATTTCAGTGATACAGGAGGATGTTACAAATGACCCCACTACCCGTTACAATTGACCCCACCGCGGCCCAAATTGTTACCGAATTTTGTTTGTGTTTAAAGGGGCGGTGTTCGCAATTCCGTGCTACAAAGACTAGGTTAAGGTAGTACTAGCACAATGCCTGACGTCGCCTAAGTTCGAGAGAAAAAAGACAAAGATTACAAACACTTCTCGATGAGAAAAAATTCTAGCATATAAAAGGTGCTGAAAAGATTGTTTGTGCATAATAATAATTTCAGAATGTTCATAACAAATTACTGAAAAAAAAAAAATTGTG
>JAPYZC010002353.1:0-15159 GCA_030522665.1 Ichneumoninae sp. A BG-2022a
TCTCATCCTCACACTCTCATCCTCACACTCTCATCCTCACACTCTCATCCTCACACTCTCATCCTCACACTCTCATCCTCACACTCTCATCCTCACACTGTTATTCGGGTAAAAAGCATGAATAACGATTGAGAGATTTATGGATAGGACGTGAAAGCAGAGAAGGTACAGCTGCCGGACGGATCGACGACGGAAGATTATTGGAAAGCCTCGCTGAAGGTTCTCAGTGACGCAAAGTTTCTGGACGGTCTGCTCAACTACAACAAGGATGACATACCGCAGCGTATAATAGACAAAATTCGGAAGGATTACCTGACGAATCCAAACTTCGATCCCGAAAAAGTAAAGACATCGTCGACCGCTTGTCAGGGTCTCTGCAAGTGGGTTTACGCCATGTCGGAGTATGACAAGGTCGCAAAAGTGATAGCGCCCAAGAAAAAAGCATTGGCAGAGGCCCAGGCCACCTACAACGACGCGATGACGAAATTGGAAATCAAACGGGCACAGTTGGCCGAGATCCAGGTGAGAGATGGAGCTCCGACCCGAATCGATAACGCCATGAAGAAATGTATCTTATTCATGAACAATTTCCCGATGTCTGACAGGCAAAATTGGCAGCCCTCGAGGCTGAATTGGCAGCTAAAAAAGCGGAGTATCAAGCTATGCTGGACAAGGTCGCCGAGTGCGAGCAAAAGTTGAAGCGTGCCGAAGAGTTGATCGGAGGATTGGGCGGCGAATACACGCGATGGTCTCAATGTGCCAAAGAATTGGGTGAAAGGTAGATCGATGGAATCAATTAATTAATTAATAAGTAGGCGAATTGGACCGATAGCGTTGGGTGCACGGTCAGTGTGTGGCTTCGGCGGTCTCACGAGTCAAGCAGCTTTGCTTGCGTCCGGTAGATGGATGGGTGACCGCTTAGCCTCACACCGGCTTGCACATCGAATGTTGAGCGGCAGGCCAGTTTTTCTGAGTTCTTGATGCTAAAACATCGAGGAATCAGAAAAATATAGGGCCGTCTGTACCCACACGGGATTTCCGCAGTTTCCCCGTGTCTTCGGCAAATGCGGTACAGTGTAGCTAAGTCGGCTGCGGACGCACTGGAAGTTAGGTAGCTTAGTGAAGTGCGGGTAGGGAGTGATAGGGGGGAAAGCGACGGGTTACGCAAAAACCCGAGAAGGGTATGCGATGGAACATACAAAAAAATATTGAAGAAGTAGGCGAATTGGGAGTTTCATTCGGTTTCATGACACGATCTACTTTTTACAGATACAATCGCTTGACCGGAGACGTCATTCTAGCTTCCGGTATCGTCGCCTACCTCGGCGTCTTCACGTCACCGTTCCGCGTAAAACAGATAGAAAATTGGGTCGCCCTGTGCACGAGATTGGAGATCGTTTGCACTCAAGATTTCCAACTGCGTGATGTCCTGGGCGATCCGGTTCTCATAAGGGCATGGAACATCTTCGGCTTGCCGAGCGACACATTCTCGGTCGACAACGGCATCATCGTCACGTAATTATACTCTTTCTTTTAAGAGGCTACTGGACCTTTCTGTTTTACCGGCCGAAATAGGTGATTTCTTAGTTTTCACCATTCGTCGTTACTATGCGACGGGTATGCTTAAATTTTACAGGAATGTGTCAATAACATAAACCATTCGGCGTGCACTCGAATTTCGGTCGAAATCTTCCGAGAAATAAAGAAAATCGAACATGGCCGCTGAAATGTCAACAGCATCCTTTCTATAGGATATAAAAAATTCTAGATCTCGTCAAAAGAGAGTGCATGCCGATTCTTTGAAGTTCTCCGAATATTCTAAAACCGTCGGAAAGTTGCTCACACAAAAGATAAACATGCATAGTGTATACTGCGTTCACCCAGTCCATCGACTTGTAACTAGTGATCAGAGCCGATAACAATGGCATGAATGTTTTTTTTCTCCTATATTCTTTTTAAGGCCTTAGCTTCTGTGTGCCATCTGGCCAGTACTCTCAATTTTTGTCGACTTTGAATCACTTGTAAAGTTACTTACTAGAAACATACTGTATCGCATTTGCACGAGGGCACAGGGACCCTCATGAAAATGAATTATTGGTCGTCAAATGGTTACCATTGAATCTGAATGATGTACTGAATGGTGTATTAGTGATAACCATTCGCTCTGAATGGCATGAATGGTGCACGATTGACACTTTCAATGGTTACGGTTCGTCCTTTGACCTTTCGCGAATTGTAACCATTCGGACTGTAAACATTGGTGTATTATAACCAGTCGGAGCGCAACCATTAGTGAATAGTAACCACTCGAGACATTACCATTGATCAATTGTAACTATTGAGAACGTAACTATTAAGCAATTGTAATGGTTTGAAGTAACCATTGACCAATTGTTACTATTTAGAACCCTACACTTGATAAATAGTACCTATTTGCAGCATTACCATTGACTAATTGTAACTGTTAGAATAATTGCCATTGATTACTTGTAACTATTCGGGGCACAAGGATCGATTAAGATTTGCTATTTCGATCTTTACTTTTAACAAATAAAACACTTACCTTATAATAAACGAAATAATGAGAGCATTGGTTCAGAGTACAGCAAACATTTACATGTTTAAATTACATTCCTTTAAATTTCATTAAACTCGAAACGATACACAGAATCGAACATCTCTTGTAAACATTTCTTATGAACATCAGAACGGCTTTTGCACTGACCAAAGAACGCTTTCGAAATTTCGTTGATTTTCTGGTATTTCCTACGATTATAAGTACCCACGAATTAAAAATTACTATGCATTGTAACATGTTACTCCCGACTCAGCCATTACAATACCAAATCAACTTTTATGTCATCTAGCTTAGAAAGATACAAAATTGATCGATAGTGCAGTGGCAGAGGTCTTGTCTGGTATGACGAAGGTCGGTTCGATCCCAACATCAGTCGAAAGTTTTTCCCAACATAATTAGATCGAGGTTTGGCCCATAAGCAATAGTAATAAGGCAGAAAAACTCTAATGCAAGAATAAAATATGGATTTTTTTTCCACATATTATTTGCTTTAAAATAATAACCGATGGTGACGATTGGGTAATTGAATGGCTACCATTGGGAAATTTAATGGTTCCCATTGAGAAATTTAATAGTTACCATTGAGAAATTGAATGGTTACCGTTGAGAAATGGTTGTCCGAATAGTCCACCAATTTACCATTAGACATATTCCAATCGTTATCCCAATGGTTTTTCTTAATGGTGACCAATGGTTCATTTTCATGAGGGGAAACTGCGGAATACCTGCGCCTATACAACCGGTCATTCCAACTGAGTCTTGATGTTTGTCAATCCTCAGAATTCAACCTCCCGCTCAACGGTCCAAACGGCATGAATGTAGCCTAGGTAGCACAAAAAAAATTAGTTATCAGAAAGTGATCTAAATGGGTTACATATGTCCGTTTGGACGGTATCCGAAAGTTACCTCCCATCCAAAAAGTTAACTTTTGGACGTAGGATAGCTTATAGTTACCATCCGAACGGACATATGTAACCCATTTAGATCACTTTTTGATAACTAATTTTGTTGTGCTACCTGGGAATGTAGGGGGCACGATGCAGAGCCGCCTGTGCGTCAATCATGACACTACATTCATGTCCTTTTGCAAACTATAATATTCGGTTTTCTAAATTCCTTGTAAGTCTTCAATCTAAATTCGACTGCACACCGAAGCGTTTATGTCAATATCACTGTCCTGCATGATTTGACGCATATGCGTAGCATATTAACAATGCCAAGTCGGGACTAAAAAATTGTCTAGCTCCATCGGTAAAACAGGTAAAGCAGATCAAAAAAGGAAAAAACAGCTCCAACATCCCCTTAAGGATATTTGGGCCAAAATTCAAGTGTGCAAATGAGAAGCACAGACAAAGCGAGTGGTTAGACAGAGATAGGGTCTTTCGTTTATTGAATTTATCTCAGACTCAAAACGGTGAATCTTATTGAAATTTTAGAGTAGGGTTTTTTTTTCGAACCTAAGAGAAGTCTACGGAGAAAATCGCTACATTCTGTCGTTACCGACCGATTTGGGAAACGGTAACTCGGTAACTTATGTAGCTTTGTACATGCATTACTAAAAAAACTACACGGTCAAAAAATCTGAAAAAAATGCAAACGATTCAGTGGGTACTTCCCTACAAACTAGCAAAGTTTTGCAGCGATCGAAACGAGTTTTGGTCCAAACATCCTTAATTTCTTGATCGAACAGCGGAAAAGTTCTTGCAACGTGTTACAAAAAAATAATAATTTCTTCAGGAATTCCCGACGATGGCCGCTGATGATAGACCCGCAAAGCCAGGCGAACAAGTGGGTAAAGAATTTGGAAAAACAGAACAACATGAGTGTAATTCGTCTGACCCAGGCGGACTATGCTCGAGTTCTCGAGAACGCTGTGCAGTTCGGACAGCCGATATTGCTTGAGAACATCGGCGAGGAATTGGACGCCATGCTCGAGCCGATCCTGTTGAAACAAACTTTCAAGCAGGGCGGCGCATTGTGCATCAAACTCGGAGACGCCGTCGTCGAATACAACACGGACTTCAGGTACGCGCTATAACTTTATATCAGTTTGCGCAGTAACTTCCAACAATTGGAAAACAAATTTCATAACTTTTAATTGGAATGACTTCGGCAGATTCTATATTACGACGAAGTTGCGGAATCCTCATTACTTGCCGGAAATTGCTGTGAAGGTGACTCTATTGAACTTCATGATAACACCGAGTGGCCTGGAGGATCAACTTCTCGGTATAGTTGTTGCGAAGGAACGGCCCGATCTTGAGTCGGAGAAAAATTCGCTAATAATCCAAGGGGCGGCGAACAAAAAGTTAGTTCAAAAATTGTTAACGTAAAATTACTTACGATCTTCGTTGGAACGAATATGATGAACGAACGCGATGAAAAATTCTCAAAGATTGTTGAAGGAAACCGAAGAAAAGATCTTGGAAGTTCTATCGGCATCGAAGGGAAACATACTCGAGGACGAGGAAGCCATAGGCGTTCTAACGTCGTCGAAGGTGCTCAGCAACGACATACAGACGAAGCAAGCGGCGGCCGAAGTGACGGAGAATGCTATCGACCTGGCGAGACTCCAGTACACTCCGATCGCTGTTTATTCGACGGTTTTGTTCTTCACGATCGGTAATTTCATTTTCGTTTTCAATTTTTTGCTTCCTCGTAGAGGAAGCTATGTTTTCATTTCTTTTTTTACATTCTAGATTTTAATGTCAAAATACTTGAAATAGTCTAAAATAGTCTAAAATATCGAGAAATGCTATTTTTATCTGACGTGTGGATATATGTGTGTGTTTATGCGTGTGTGATAGACTTGCATTGTTTGCATCGACTATCACTTGGTACCGGCTTGAGATAGTGTAGAGATAGATTTTGACATTTTTCAAAGGAGGGTGTAGCAGCTCTAACTTGCGTAAATGTTAATTTATCGTCATAAAACTGCATACAAATGCTATGATCGAAGAACTCTGGTATTGAATTTGGTTGAAATATATCCAAGCGATCAGATTTTATGGAATTTTGATTTTTTTTTGTAAATTGTTCAAAGCGGCAAATCTTCGAGAAATCATTAAGGTATGGAGCAGAAATTTGACACGGGAATGGGCTCATATTGCACAAAATTTGGTATTAAATTTGGCAAAAATGGATCTAACCGTTCAGATTTTGTAAGATTTTTAAATTTTCTAATTTTCTGGAAAATTTGTTCTTTTGTGTCTGACACGAATTTGTGAATCAAACATTATGCTAAGAGTAAAAATTGGCTTACAGGTTTGTAATTAACGGTGATAAATAATTTTAAATAGCCTCAAAACGGCGATTTATGCAAATTTCAGTTAGCGATTTTCTGCAAAAAAAAATTGCATTCAATGAAATGTAGACATTTTCTAATGCTAAGAAAAAAACTCCTCGTTCATTACAATTTATATAATACTTCCTCATTTATTACAATGTTGGGCAAAGCTTCCTCTCTGAGGAAGCCAAATAACGATCAGCGAACTTTCTCATAGAAAAAGCTATACGCAAAATTGTAATAAATGAGGAAGACATGTGCAAATAACTTTTCCCTTTTCTATAAATCGATAATTAGCAAATGCATAAAAAAATAATAATTGAATGTATTTTGCAGCTGTTCTGGCGAATATAGATCCAATGTATCAGTACTCCCTGGCCTGGTTCGTCAATCTTTACACAATGGCGATCGCAAACACGGGTCCCTCAGAAAATATCGAGCTCCGTTTGAAGGAACTAACTGACTATTTCACCTACTCCTTGTACGTCAACATATGCAGATCTCTGCTGGAGAAGGACAAGCTTCTATTCGCCCTCCTGCTAGTTATAAACTTGATGGACAAGGAAGGAAACGTGCCAGCCGCCCAGTGGATGTTTTTACTGACCGGTGGCGTAGGCCTCGATAATCCGTTTCCGTGTCCCGCTTCGTGGCTTCCGGCCAAGCTCTGGGATGAACTCTGCCGTCTTAACGACGTTCCTGGTTACGAAGTGAGTTATCCGGACGACTCGAGTAAATGTGATAAAAAAAAATAATATCTAAGAAAGAAAACCTTTGCCGCAGGGAATCCGACAGGCCTTCACCAGCAACGTTTCCTCCTGGAAAAAGTTCTTCGACGCTAAAGAACCGCAGGCCGCATCGATTCCAGCACCGTTCGATAAATCCACCGAGTTTCAGAGACTCCTTCTACTGCGATGCATTCGACCAGATAAAGTTATCCCGGCAGTGCAGAATCTCGTAGGATGTAAGTTGTCATTTATGCGAGGTGTAAGGTTTAAGTTTCTTTTTTTGCTTCCTCATAGAGGAAAGTGTTTTCGTTAAAAAAATTTAGGCTTGAATGTCAGAGTACTTAAAATAGTATAAAACGTCGAGAAATGCAATTTTTAGATGCCGTCAGGATTTATATGCACTGGAAAAAAAATCAATAATTCAAGAACAGTGTGCCACTTGCGGGTTGCCATTAACATATGTAGTCAGTGTAATTATTAGTAGTAGTAGTAAATGCATTTATTGACAATGTATTACATGGTACGGATGCTGTTACATTTGCGCGATTATTTACATCATATATTCCCCTGCTATTACCATTGCCAACGGGCAGTCGACCTAAGTCCTTCAGCCTCTGATTGGCTTTATTTTGTATAGATGCGTATCTTTTCGGTGGGGAGGTGGTATTTAAATTAGGTGCTTAGATTTAGTTTGTGCCCTCGTTTACCATTCTCTCGAGCTGTTGATGTAATTATTTATTTATTTATTTATAAGTTTATGGGATAAACCTTTTTACTACATACAATATTAAAAATACATCAGTAAATTGGTAAAAAGTATAAAAGTATCTCTACAATTTGAATAATATCACCAGTTCGCATTTTAATATAAAATAAACAAAATATATTTCATTCGTTCATTTAACATTAATAATTAATAATCACCATACCGGTTATTTGCCTTTGGTTGCCCGATTATTTTGGAATAAGATCACTCAAAGATGAGAATTCGCCGCCCAACAGCTGCTTTGAACTCACTGACCGATAGTTCCAAGTTAACTATCTCCCCAAGGGTATTGACGAAGTTCATGAGTCTATGTATAGCTGATCGTGCTCCGAACACACTCCTAGCCTTTACCATGGTAAAGAATCATAATTATTATTTTCATTAAAAAAATTATATATCAAAATGAACCAATATCTATGAAATTTATGAGATTATATGTAATAGTTTCATTATCATGCGTCGTTATGTCAAGCAAAATAGACTTAAAATAACAGCGTATGTCCATGGCAGCCCGCAAGTGTCTCTATTCTTGAATCAATGATATTTTTTTGTCAGTGCGTGTGTGAGATAGATTTGCATAATTTAAAATAACTATAACTCGGAAACGGCTTGAGACAGCGAGTTGGAATTTGGTACATTAGTATAGAATGGTCATGTCTCTTCCCTTGGTGTATTTTTCACGAAGATTAAGACCCGGTTCGAGATTTTCTGCGATTTTAAAATGTTTCAAAAAGAGGTCTGGCAGTTCCACCTTGAGTTATTTAGCTATTGCCTTGAGTTGTTTAGCTGTTGTCTTAAAAATACATACAAATATAATACTATGAGCGAAGACCTTTGGTATTGAAGTTGGCCAAAATCTATCCAAGATTTTATGGATCAGATTTTATGGAAATTTGATTTTTTTGAAAATTGACTAAAAACTGTTTGATTCGAGTAAACATGAAGGAATCGAGCTGAAATTTGACACGGGAATGGACTAACATTGTAGAATGTTTGTTATTCACTTTCGCGAAAATGGATCTAATCGGTAGGATTTTACAAGATATTCAAATGTTTGAATTTTTCGGAAAATTGTATTTTACGTCCGATGAGAGTTTCTGCATCAAATGTCGCACCAGGAGTAAAATAAGTTCGAGACTCATAATCGGCGGGAAAATATATTAGACATGACCTCAAAACGACGAAATATGCGAATTTTAGTTAACGATCTTCTACAATAAATTTTGCTAACTTTTGACCGTTTCAATTTTATACAGAAAATTAGGTAATGGTACAAATAAAGCTGCAAAATAATGGCACGTGACTTCCTCGTTTCCTATAATGTGGCCCACAGTTTCCTCTACAAGGAAGCCAAAATTCAGCAAATTTTCTCAGGGAGAAAGCTATGCGTAAAATTATAAGATATTATGAAGTCATGAGCAAAATCACTGCAGCTTTTTTTCATCGCGTGTCGTAACACTTATCGAATTTTTCAGCTCAACTGGGCGCGCAATACGTAGACCCCCCGCCGTTCGACCTGAACGCCTCGTACGCGGATTCCAATTGCTGCATACCGTTGATATTCATCCTAACACCCGGAGCTGACCCGGCTCAAGTATTGCTCAAGTTCGCCGCCGATCAAGGCTTCGGTTCCGACAGACTTTTTTCGTTATCCCTCGGGCAAGGTACCGTAATCGCTTTCTCTCGCACCAACTACCCTAGCAAGTTGACGGACGGCTGCTTTTAGGGAAAAAATAAAAAAAACGGACCGAAAAACGGACACGTCCGATGGGGAACGAAACGGACCACAAAAACGGTAAAACGGACCGTACGTTTGGATTGGTCCTTTTTCGGTTGCGCAAACCGAGGAAGGTCCGAAGGTTTTTTATAAAAATTCTTGGCTAAGTTTTTTAATTTGGTTGTTGTTTTGCTTTCAATTCTGTTTTTAATGAAAGGACAGAATAAAAATACGATCTTGGTCCTTTTTCGGTTGCGGGGACCGAAAACGGACCGAAGCAAATTTTCTGGAAAATAACGTTCGGTTCGTTTTCGGTTTCCGCAACGGAAAAAAGACCAAATGCCAACAAAAAATGTACAGTCCATTTTGTCGTTTTTTACGGTCCGTTTTGTTCCCCACAACCAGAAAAAAAAATTTGTTGGCCACCGTTTATTAAGATTAAGTAAAATATTTATTCGATTTAAATAAATATTTATTTAATTTAAGTAACTATTTACTTAATTTAAATAAATATTTTACTTAATCTTAGTAAACGGTGGCCATCATTTTTTTTTCTGGGTGCAACGGACGTGTCCGTTTTTCGGTCCGTTTGCGGTCCATCGACTTGCCAGGGTACTCGCATAGTATCTAGAACACGATGAGACGTAATTGGACAAACCTCAACCAGGCCAAGGTCCGATAGCGGTGAAGCTGATAAACGAGGGTGTGAAAAACGGCCACTGGATAATTCTGCAAAACTGTCATCTGGCGAAGAGTTGGATGGGCACGCTGGAAAAAATATGCGAGGGTTTGCTTCCGGACACTATACATCCGGATTTTCGTCTCTGGCTGACGAGTTACCCGGCGGAACATTTTCCCGTCACCGTTCTGCAAAACGGCATCAAGATGACGAACGAGCCACCGAAAGGTCTCCGATCGAACGTCGTCCGATCTTATCAGAGCGATCCGATCTCCGATCCGGATTTCTTCGAGTCCTGCAAGCAGCCTCAGGTCTTCAAGAAGCTTCTCTACTGTCTCTGCTTCTTTCACGCCATAGTGCAGGAGCGAAGGAAGTTTGGGCCAATCGGTTGGAACACACCGTACGAGTTCAACGAGACCGATTTGCGGATAAGCGTTCTTCAGCTCAAGATATTTCTCGATCAATACGACGACGTGCCGTTCGAGGCCTTGAAGTATCTCACCGGCGAATGCAATTACGGCGGCAGAGTCACCGACGCCTGGGATCGCCGAACTCTGAATACCATCTTGGCGAAATATTATTGCGAGTAAGTTTCGCGGGAAGTATTCGATTACTTATGTGGTGTTTAATTTTTTTTATTTTAATTTTGACAGAGATGCTCTGAGTGAAGAGCCATATCGGTTCGACGAAACTTCCGATTTGTATTACTGCCTGACTGTTAAGGAATACGATACTTACCTGGAATACACGAAGAGACTACCTCTCATTGTCGAACCCAGTGTGTTCGGAATGCACGAGAACGCTGATATCATTAAGGATCAGCAGGAAACGGATCTTTTGTTTACGTCGCTTTTATCGACACAGGTAGAATGTAGTTTATTTATGGATTTCTTGAACGTGCACTGCTGTTCATCAATGCTTGGGTTTTCTGGATGTCAGCATCGAGGATATGAATATCGAGGATATAAACATCAAAGACGTAAATATCGAATACATAAATACCGAAGACGTAAACATCGAATACATAAATATCGAAGACGTAAATATCGAATACATAAATATCGAAGACATTAACATCGAAGATATCACCGTTCAGCAAGTCTCGCTAGATGTCTTGCTGGATGTCTTACGTGATATCTTCGATCCCGTTAAGAAACAGACCAAGATAGAAAAATCAGGCATTTATGAACAGTTTAGAGTAGTTATGGCTTACTGAACTGTAACTACTTCAACATAATTTTGTATCGCATACAGCGTTAATATTATGACGATTTCATAAGTTAAATTTTTCTCTGCTGTCAGGATCGCTTGGTAAGAATTGAGATATAGTGCATATAACTAATAATCGTTCTTATTCCCTATTTCATTAATTTTTTGTTTCCGTTGTTACATTGCACAGGACCTATGGCAAGCTAAGGTATATGACTACAACTTTGTTAAACGATCCGTTCAGTATTTAATCTCGTTAACTCATGCCAGGAAACTGCAAAATCTGGGACCGGAAGTACGTCACCCGACGCCGTCGTATTTGCAGTAGCCGCGGATATTCTGAGCAAACTACCGGTCGACTACGATCTTCACGATGCTCTCCAGAAATATCCGACGCTGTACAATCAGAGTATGAATACTGTGTTGGTTCAAGAAATGGGAAGATTCAACAAGCTGCTTCAGTGTATTCGAAGTAGCCTAATCAATGTACAAAAGGCTATTAAAGGTAATTTGTCAAATGCCCTAGTAAGTTGACGGACGGCTGCTTTTAGGGAAAAAACTAAAAAAACGGACCGAAAAACGGATACGTCCGTTGGGGAATGAAACAGACCAGAAAAACGCTAAGACGGACCGTACGTTTGGATTAGTCCTTTTTCGGTAGCGAAAACCGTGGAAGGACCGAACTTTTTTATTTACATTGTTGGCTAAATTTTTTAATTTCTTTGTTGTTTTGCTGCTTTTAATGAAAGGACAGAATAAAAATACGATCTTGGTCCTTTTTCGGTTGCGGGAACCGAAAACGGACCAAAGCAGATTTTTCGAAAAAAACGTTCGTTCCGTTTTCGGTTTCCACAACAGAAAAAGGACCAAATTCCAACAAAAAATGTATAGTCCGTTTTGTCGTTTTTACGGTTCGTTTCGTTCCCCAACGGACGTGTCCATTTTTCGGTCCGTTTGTGGTCCATCAACTTGCTAGAGTATTCTTATTCTAATTAATTAATCCGGTGACGAAACAACTAATCGTAAATGTTACAAATTTTTAGGACTGATCGTTATGTCTCTCGAATTGGAGGAAGTCTCAGGCGCTATTTTAACCGGTAAAACATCGTCCCTATGGATGAAGAACTCTTATCCATCGCTGAAGCCTCTGGGAAGTTACGTAAACGATTTTCTGCAGCGATTGAAATTTTTACAGGTACATTCTAGTTATTGATTCGACGCGTGTACTTTGTTCATAGAAACTTCGCCATAAAGTGTTATTCCCTTCTCGCGATTTATAGAAATGGTTCGACGATGGACCACCGCCAACATTCTGGCTCTCCGGTTTCTACTTCACTCAAGCGTTTCTAACGGGCGCTCGTCAAAATTACGCAAGAAAATATCACATTCCCATAGATCTGTTGGTCTATGATTTTATAGTGCTCAAGGAAACTTCTATCGAGACCGCTCCGGAAGATGGGATCTACATTTACGGACTCTACTTGGACGGAGCTCGTTTTGACCGAGAGAAAATGATTATAGACGAGAGTCGACCAAAAGTGCTGTACGATGAAGTGCCTCACGTAAGCATTGCGCATCATTACAAAAATGGTACACTGGGAAAAGGGATAGTATTTCGCACTTTATCGAATAGTTCCCAGGGGGAACTTACATAGATCGTTTCTGATAGTGCATATTCAATTGGTCAAACCATAATTGTGGTTGCAACCATGATTTTTTGTCATAGTCGCAACTGTAAAATATAGACGTTCCCTACGGGAACTATTTTTTATGATAAAAAGTCAGTACAGTGGAACCTCGCTTATCCGATCTTCGATTAACCGACGCTCCGCGTTATCCGAGCACCTAACTGATCCGAGCCCTCCGCGTTAACCGAGGTGTAGGCTCGGATAATACGGAAAACTCGGATAAAGCAGCAATGATTGCGCGTTCCCTAACGGAACTGAGGTGACCATCGGCAGACTTCAATAGCCTAATGCACAATGTTCAAAATTGTAACTTGCTATAGATTCGTAGATAACCTCCATTTTGGCGTCGATTTTCTGTAACCCTTGCAACCATCGTTATACAGTCTATTTATTTGATTTTTAGTTGCATGAGGATTACTCGAGTCCATCAAAACAGAGTTGCTTAATGGTTAAAAGTTTGAACAAAGCGATCAGTCTCATTTCAGTATACCCGGCGTCTCGTCATAGTCATTGCAACTCGTGGATGCATGTCTAGTCAACCCTAGTGCGACTGCGACTACGATGCAACCCCGAATCCGTGGTTGCACAAGTTCCACTAGGGTTGAGTGTGTTATCCGTGTTATCCGAGATTTCACTCATCCGACGTACCCTCTCCCCACATTACCTCGAATAAACGGGGTTCTACTATATTGTTGCCTTAACTATGTCATTTTTTCTCAGTGTATGACATTTAACGTTCATTCGACTCTGTTTCGTTTTTTTGCGTGTATAGATATGGCTGCTACCAATGAAGAAAGAAGACGTTCCGGAAAGGCAGATTTACGACTGTCCGCTTTATAAAACGAGTGAAAGACGTGGTGTATTGTCGACAACCGGTCACTCTACGAATTTCGTGATAGCGATGAATCTGCCGACAGTGAAGCCACAAGAGCATTGGATTATAAGGGGAACGGCAATGCTCTGCCAATTAACCCAATGATCTATTTACTCAAGCATTTGTACTATTCCATTTATATTCTGACATTACACCTATGAAAAAGCGTAAACTACAGGAACTAAGTTAGTCATTTTATTTGTCATTTATTATACATTATTTGAATTATTGAATTTTTTTTTCTGTATTTATTGTCTTAAATGTATAAATCATGAAGAGAATGATAAATCTTAATAAATAATTTAGTACTTAGAAAATATTTTGACATCATTTTTCTCGGAAACGGTTTTATATTGGCGAATATTTTAAGCCGCAAGGCTTAAAATGAAGACATCACCGAAGTCCGCTCTGAATTAATGTAAACATTTCGCGGTGGCGAACAATTTGAATGCTGTATATAACAGTAATACTGAGGTGCTTTCGATTTGCCATTATAATGACGGTGACGCCATAACAACGGAGCTCAAAACGAACAGCGATTTACTTACAATTAGCAATAATACGCTCGTTTCGCCCGCGCTTATTTCATTTCTTTCAGGTTAGGTGTGCCGATCTTACTAACGAAATTGACGATCCCGATTGGCTGCGAAAACTGACTTCACGATTTCGATATATTTATCTCGATCAATCGAGTTTCATGTCTTTTTTAAGAGGGGAGGATGGCTGCGCTCGCGTATTAAGGTATTATACCTCGATTTCGTTCACTGCGGGACCGGCGCCACATTACTCTTAAGGGCATGTGATACCTACGTATCGATGCTTCGACATAGTAACAAATCACTGCCTATTTTCTCCGCGATGGTTGATACTTCGGCCAAAATCAAATTAGGTTTTTGTAGGCAATAGATATTAGTATGAAAACCTTATTTGCTTTTGCTCGTCGTATCAAACGTTTTGGCGAAAACAGGGAAGGAGATTTGTTACCGACTGAGTCTGTACCACATGCCTTTAAGGGGCTGCTGGACCTTCCTGTTTTACCGACGAAAATAAGCGATTTCTTAGTTTCCACTATACATAGTTACTATACGACGCGTATGCTTCAAATTTTACAGAACTGTATTAATAACATAAGCGATTCGGCGTGCACTCGAATTTTGGTCGAAATCATCCGAAAAATAAAGAAAATATTATAAACTGTCGCGGAAACCAACATGGCCGCTGAAATGTTTACAGCAAAAATTCTCCATCTTGCATACGTTAAAAGGGCATGCATGCCGATTCTGTGAAGTTCTCCGAATATTCCAAAACCGTCGGAAAGTTGCTCACTCAAAAGATAATCACGCATAGTGTAAACTGCGATCATTTAGAACGCGGCACGAATGTAGTGTAAGACACGATGCAGAGCCACCTGTACGTCAATCGTGGCGCGAAAAAATACATGGAAATATGCGCTCCTGAATTTTTTTTTGCCCTTTCGATTTTTATTCCAGAATTCCTAGTGATACGTCTTTATCTAGCTTTTTAATCCCGTCATATCTATCGTCTTGTGTATGTCTTGCTGTAGATCACGATAGGCACCTGGGTTTTTCCGCGATGCCATCGGAAAGCAAAGAAATCGCTGTTTCAAAAAAGACCCA
>JAPYZC010002354.1:407-22060 GCA_030522665.1 Ichneumoninae sp. A BG-2022a
CGCCGATCCGGACTACCAGCGCGACTGCAGTCCATACCGAGCCAGCAGCATGGCGGCGTGATGTTGTCCGTTGGCAAATATTAATTAGCCAGCGTGTTCATTTCGTTTATCCAACCGCTCGCACCAGACATATATATATATATGTATATACAATATATACACACACATGTATATAGGGTTTATTTTCCGCGGCGCAGATAGAACGAGAGCCCCAAAAGCTAGTTGCGACGGCCATCCCCGTCGCGTTTGCGTTTCGCGTTCGGTAATTGCGGCGGCGGGGCACGTCGCTCGAAACGGCGTTAACGCGAATAAACACATTTCGCTGAGTCCAGTCACACCTTGGGGGATTTGGAGCCGCGAGGAGGGGGGAGGGGGGGAGGGCCGGGACAAGAGGGTTGCGGGGTGGAGGTTTACTCCACTCGTTGGCTCCGCTCTGCACGCCGAATAATTAAATACCCCATGGCATCAGCCCAGCTATGTACCTTGAACTCGAGACCGCTCGATATACACGACCCTCCCGCCCTCCGCTCACCCCTCCGCGCAACTCCACCATTTTCCGTTTCGCCCTATCGACTTGACTGATGTACACATTCGTTTGCACAGTATCAACCGGAGAAACGCAACATAATTCTTTGACCCCGATAGAGTTGCTTCGCAATAAAAAAAGGCAAATAAAAATAATATAAAAAGTTTCACTCCCGTGGTAATGTAGTTACGGTTATAGCGTGTAATGTACCGTTTCGTTTCTATAGTATGTAAATTTGTGCGGATACGCTTCGACGAGGGAAAAGTCGAAGTTTTCCCGCCGTCATCGACTTTACACCGGCGTCCTATGGAGCGCGAAACTATAACCGAGAAAGTTAGTCGGGCGAAGGCCGCGTGTGTTCGCGAGCACGTGCGACGAGCCCACGTCCGATCATCGATAGCCGCTGACACGCATCTTCACAGGCGCGGTGGCTTCGTTAACGCGTACATTTTTTTTTTTTTTTTAACGTTCGTTTTCCATTTGTCATGGGAAAGAGTGGAGATGCGAACACGCGTCGCTTGGATTATCTGCGGTCGAAGCCCGGAAGGCTCGAGCCTCGTTTGCACGCATGGCGCGGTACGCGAGGATGCCGGAGATAACAGCGGTATCTTGCATTTATGGGGAAATTGTAAGCGTTAAGGTAAAAGGTGTAATTATGGATCGGTTCATATATGATTGATTTATTCTGGTGGGAATTGAAGGACGTTACAATCGGGCGCTGATAAGGACCTGATAAAGACCCGATAAGGGCCCGATGTAATGGTCAAGAATTTCTACCGGGTAAGTGCTAATTAAGGTGAGCTCGTGCCCAGGTACAAAACCACATCACATACGCGAACAAATCGCGCCAATCCACGCTTAAGCCAAAAAGAAATACAATAGAATAAAAATAAAAGTAAAAAAATAACGAAAGTAGGATAAATAGAGATGTCGAGAATATCGCAGAAATAACATGAATCGGAGTGTAAAGAATATCACAAAAATAACACGAATAGAAATGTAAAAATATCGCAAAAAAATAACCCTACCGATTATTTTGTTATACCGGTTGAGTTTACGTGTGATTTTAACAGAATTACCTCTCGTTTCGATACCCAAAGTTCGACCTTTTCGCCCGTTGGGTGTTGAATTTGCAGATGAATCGTGATAGTTAAGATGAAAAGGGGGAATATGGTCCGGTCCATTTATTATTGATTTATTGTGGTGGCAATTTTAGAGCGTTACAATTGGACCCTGAAGAGGACCTGACAAAGGCCCAATAAAACTTACGTATTACTTTTTTATACAGATGGAGTTTACCCGTTATTTTAACCGAATTACCTCTCACTCCGATACCGAAAGTTCGACCTTTTCTGCCGTTGGGGCGTCGAAGAGACAACAAGGGATGCCGAACGGGGCATGTCGGAGAGACGCTCCATGCGCGCGCGGCGCGATTGTCACTCAAGTCGATCGATGTAAATAAACGAAAGAGAGAAAAAGAGGAAGAGAAAAAACGAGGATAAAAAAAATGATCGTTTGGCGATCGAGCGAGACGAGACGAGAGGCGACACCCGGGAGGAAGCGAGGACGATGGAAGCCATGGTCGACCCGCAGACGGAGACCCCCGGTCAACCAACCGAAGCGTGAGGCCGACAAGACCGCGCGGCTATCTCCGCTCCCCCGTTTGTACCGACTAAGCCGACGCGACATCTCAGAAACCGCTACACGTCTTTTGCGCGCGACTCTGCTTTCCGTCGATTAAAAATGTATATGTTAAAAAAAAATAATAATAATTTTTTTATTATCAAAAGATCGCGCCGAAAGGAAATCGGGTCGTGGGCAGTTTGACGATCGCGCGCCGGCCGGCTGCCGGGCCGAACACGAGATCCGTGTTCATCAATCAGTCGGTACGGCTCACGACAATGATTTACTCGACGCTATCGGTCCGGTTATATAGTTGCGAATTAACGCTCGATGGTCGTTGCCCCGTTTCGCGTATGTGTGACCCAAGACCGAGTTCGTAACGAGGTGCCTTTTAAGCAACGGCACACATGGCCAGCGGGTCGTTGGTTTTCCTCGCGTGACCCGCGAACAGGTAGCCCCGCGAGCGCGTGTCGCGATATATTTCTCGCCACGCGAGTTAACATTGTACGTCACAGAGAGACGTTTTGAGAAACACGCTGTTCGAGACCAGTCAACGGCCCTGGTGAGCTCGAGAGGGAGAGAGCCACGTCTTGTGTTTTCCGTTGCTTAACGAGTACGGTACCGCGAACGCGATCACCGGTGATACACCGAGTGGACGGTAATTTCGGTGGCCTATAGTCATCGACGTTGAGGGAGAGCGAGCGAGATGTCGGCCGACCGAGGCAAACCCTTAATGGTTTAGATGCTATGTTAAGTTTCCATTAACAGCGCCGAATAGGTAAACCAGCCTCGAACAGGCGAATCGGCACATTTACTTCTCTGCACCAAGAACATTTATTTATCAGGACCAAGAACATTTACTTAATGCACCGAGAATATTTTTTTTACTACCATAGCAAATTTTTTTGCTACTACAACAAAACAAATTTGAAAATGTTTGTCTTGCTCCGGCAGAAGAAATTCCAGCTTCAGAAAAACCAATTCCGATACCGCAAAAAAATGCTGCTACAGCAAAAAGAATTTGCTGCCACAGCAGAAACACAATTTGCTGCCATAGTAAAAACAATTTGCTGCCACAGTAAAAGCAATCCTACTTCCACAGCAAAAAGAATTTTGTCACAGTAAAAAAAAGTTAGCTGTCACAGTAAAAAAAATTGGCTGACACAGTAAAAAAAATTGGCTGTCACAGTAAAAAGAAATTGGCTGTCACAGCACGATGTTTTGTTGTTTTTATATTAAGTAGATGAATTAGTTACGGCGATCAGTCAAACTGTGTCGACTCTCACAAAAACAACTCACTAAATCCATCAACTCGCTCACAATATTTTTCCCGGACCAGTTAAAACGATGAAATCAGACCCAACTCATTTCGTTTTTAAGTACGAAACAAGCCAACTCAAGAGTCATCCGGACATCGCCGATAAATTCTTCACAATCAAAGTTTGGCCGGTCTCACGGGCTGTTATTCGCCCACTCTGCTCCAGCGTACAACCGGAGAAAAAGGGAAGAATCCCAAGTCCTCAGGAAAAAGTAATTCATAACCCGTGAGCCCCTGCTCCGAGAGGATATAACGAGTCGTAGCTATGACTTCTGGCGCCAGGCACGGTCATCAATTTCACGGGGGAAAAATTGTGGCTCGATTTCGTATTTTGACGTGTCGGTCCCGACCCCCGGCTACGGGGGTCAGCACCGTGACTGTTCCACCGGGTCCGATAGACGATGACGTCTATTCGCTCCGCCTCCTTTTTTTTCCCCGAGTGTGCCCGTACGAGCGGCAGGTAGATTTCTCCATAAACGTTTCGAGCCTGCCCTCGAAAGGTATCCCGGGTAAAGATAGCCCAAAATTATACGTGCTGACCCGTGTCCGATTCATCAATTCTTCATATTACCCCGAGCGAAGAGGGAGGGCTGAGGGGAGGGGATGTCGTAAAATTTGTGGTCTCTGCGCTTCGGTTATCTCCCCGCGACGATCTAGGAAAATTTGAGGAATACATATTCTCCAGGATGGATCCATCGAATCTGTGGAGCGAGCCGGGATCGACATATGGCTCGTGCGTAGATCGTCGGATCGCGATAAGACTCTTCGAGTTTTCTCCCCGTATCTATATCGCATCATCCCCTTCGTCCCTACGCTGGAGGGATTAAGATCCAAGCTCCGCAGGGGATATCCCAGGGTAAACTGTGTCCTCGGAGGGTTGCGACCGATACGTATTAACCGCGGCACTCTCGGGTCTCTCTGTATTCCATTATCGTCCCGAGGATCCCCAATTCGACCGCAATTCGGAGAGCTTTATCCGCGGCTCATCGGGACCGTATTACGCAAGAGATACAAGCGCCGCATCGAAAGAGCGAATCGGTGGGGAGTGTGGCACGAGCGGCGATCAATTCCGAAATCGCGTCAACGCCCGGGAGATTACGGAGATCGTTGCCGAGGCCGAGTTTCTCGGATAGCTCGAGCCGGCGACCGAGGATGGAGTCAGCTCCTCGTCGGCGGAGCCAGCGCACATAACCGCGACGAGAGCCGAGACGGAGCGAGAGCCGCGCTCGCAGCAGCCGGCACAAAACGATGGAAAGAAGAGCGAGGTTGCGTTCGGCATACCTTCACGCGCAGCATCCAAAGGTGTGCGAGAGACGTCTCAATCTCCTCGAGCCGAGGATCTCTCTTTCCTCTCGCCTCCTCTCTTCACGCACGTATAACGTACGTGCACACGGAGTTCTTCGGTGTACTCCGACCTCGTATATAGACATACACGCGTGCACAAACCAATACAAGTTTGCCGATCGGGAGACGACTCTCGGAAGTCAGCGGACGCGTCTCTCGGTGGCGTACGGACAAGGTATGCGCGGTCCACATATTATTCGAGCGCTATGCGGCGGTGGGAGAAACCACGTATCACCTTATGAACACGAACCGGCGATAGTTCGACTCGGTTATTTATTTAGTTTTTCCCCCCCGTTTCTATCCACCCAAAATGGATAACGAATGAGTATCCCACGGTGTCGGGCGTCGATGACGCGCGAGGACCGGTATTTCGCGTACGACACTCTCGGCTCTCCCTCAATTATTAAATACCTGAGCACACACTCGTTTCGCCGGTTGGAAACGACAACCGCCGAGCCGGAGAGAGAGTACCTTGCGGTGGGTATAACGCCGGTCTAGGCTGCTTTACGTGCCACCCGATCGATCGCACCGACTCTCCAACCCCACCACGACGTTACCCGCTCGCGGGTCTCTCGCCACGCTCGCGAAATCGCGAGACTCGGTGGCCGGTGGTGCTGACGGCTCGACGTTCTCCACCGGGCGAGAGCCAAGTATGTTCTCGTTACCGTTTCGATCGCTTCCTCCTCGGCCTTCCATCGTGTCTCGCGCAGTCCCGTCAGTCCGTTCGAGGTTCACCCGGATAGCCCGAGTTCCAGGACCTCCTCGGCGTTATACCTCTATCTCACCGAGCTCACTGCAGTTACGAGAGCCACTACCAAGATTGCCTCTTCGCTCGTCTACTCCCATTAAGCCGGGTCAATTATTCTTCGGCATATTTCCATAACGAGTCGGGTTTGGAAAACGATCCCGTGGACGCGTGCGTTCCTAAGGCAGAATGGCGCACTGCCTTTAATGGACACCACCTAATATTAACGACGAGAGCCGTACCTCTCGCCGACACGCTCTCGTGTCCAACCTCCACCATCCACCGTCCATCCGGAGAGAGGTCTCACCCATCGGAATCGCGCGGGATCCGAGCGATCGGCTAGTCTCGCCGACGAAGCCCGCGAGTCACTTCGCAGTGGGTGGCTTGGCGCCGGAGCAACGACCACTAACAACGTGGGAAAGCACGGGGACGAGGGGGCGAGAGGGAGTGAAGCAGTCGGCGAGTTACCGAGTCTCTTGTTCACGAGGTGCTGGCCCTTTCGTGATGATACGTCCGTATGACGCCCGGGAAATGACACGAAATTATTGTTATTAGCATTTTTTTCCCCAACGACTTATCTCGCCGGAGGTTCCATCTCGGAGCGGGTTAATTGCTCGAGCCAGATTTCGAGAGGGGGGGGGGGCTTGGTGGGGGTCCAAGAGGAAGATGCGAGAGCCGCGCCGTTTCCACTGTCAACGACACACAAAAACCCAGAACACACGGACTATCTGTCCGCGGCGAGCTTGAAAGGGACCTCGGGCTTATCCACGATGCCGGAGTAGTATTGGGGATAGCACTTTGTATACCTATACAACCTTCCGTGGTAAAGGATTCTCGTGTACCGCGGAGAGATAGATCTTATTTATGCTCGTCCTACGGGAGCCGAGCTACCGATTAAATCGCTGCCTATAATAGTGTACCCCCTTTGAGCCCCCCAGTCCTCCCCCTTCCACTCGCCGAACCCGGCGCATATCTCCAGCCGGGCACGTACCCGAGAGCCCGTTTTCATTCGTCCAGGTGCCGATCGGCTTTCCAGCTTTCGAGAAAGAGAACTAGACACCCGGCTCACCTGCGGTAACTCGACCGTTTAAATACCTCTCTCGCTTATCTGTACAAGTTCTTTGGCTACTCCGGCCTCTATCGGAGATATCAGCGGCTTCGTGGGGAAACAGTAAATTTTATGTAGGGTAAAGCGGGGCAAAACGGGACAACGGGGCAAAACGGGGTTTCCAATAATTTTTGGATACCGAATTTGCCCTATCGGATACATCAGGCTTTTCTGCCCAGTTTTGCCACCTTGTCCGATACAAAAATTATTGGAAAATGACGTTTTTCCCAAAAACCCCGTTTTGCCCCGTTAAAACGCGGTAGCCGGAGCAGCAGAAGCTGCGGATCCTCTTTTCGTCGGAGGTCCTCTGATTCGATTCGCCGGCCGTAGCTCCGAGATGGTTCGACGAGATACGATTCCGTGCCCGGGGCTTCTGGCAGGACGAATCAATTCAGACGGAAGAATTGTGAAGGTTCCCTCGTTTAGGACCTCGACGGGGGCTTGACGAGACTCGCATGCAAGTTCGTTGCTTTTGGCCGATGCCACTGGCTCTATACCTGTTCCCGGGTTGTCCGAGGGGACTACCTACGCAGCCTCGAATCGCCTCGTCCGTCAGAAGGAGCCGCGAGGCATCCGAGGGTTCTAGTACTTTGAAACAAAGGACCGAGCGGTCCAGTCCTCCGCTGTCCTATCGGGGGAAAAAAAAGAGGAAGAAATATGCGTCACAAGATGTACCGAAATAATCGAGGGACACTGTCACTCCGCCGGTTCCACGATCGACCGATACACCTGGCTCAGAAAAGTTTCTCTTTCCATGCTTCTTTTAGTTTCCGTCGAGCCGCCGGAATCCCTGACTAAGAAAAAAGTTGGAAAATTTTTAAGAAAAAGTTAAAAGAAAGTGAAGAAAGAATTGCGGTCGAACGTGAGAAAGCAAATTTTGTCACAGTCGATCGTGTGGACTCCCAGTATTGACCGATTACATCAGGCTTAGGAAAGTTTCTATTTATCTACCCTATTTATTTTATTTTCAAATTGTAAAATTGTAAAATTGTTAAGAAAATGGTAAAAGAATAAAATGACGAAAGAATTGCGGTTGAATGTAAGAAGGCAAATTTCGTCTCGAAATTTTGTCACATTCGATCGTGCGGAGTCCCGCGATTGACCGATTACACTTGGCTTAGAAAAGTTCCCTATTTTCATATTTCTTTCATTTGCCGTCGACCCTTGACTACGAATAAATTTATAAAATTGTTAAGTAAAAGCGAAGAGAAAAAATAGCGAAAGAATCGCGGTCGAACCTGAGAAAGCGAATTTCGTCGTGCAATTTTGTCACAGCCGACTGTACGGAGGTCCATGATCGAACGCTATATCTGGCTTAGAAAAGTCCTCCGCTATCTAATTTTTCTAATTTGACTGTGGAAAAAATAGGAAGATCGTTACAAAAAAACTTAAACCAAAAAAAGCCGAAACTATCGTGTTCGACCGTAAGAAGGCAAATTCCGCCGTGCAATTTTGTCACAGTGGATCGTGCGGCGTGCTCCGAGACCGAACGAAAGCCCTGTGAGAATGAGACGCCGTTGCGAGTAGTCTGGCTCATCTAAATCACAAATCGGCACACCTACAACGACAGAGGGATGGGACGTTAATAAGCGTGGTAGCTGTATCGTGCTCTCCGAACTTGGGCGATCTCCCCGTCTGGGAAGTTATGTGTGTGTCGAGGATACACACCAAGGTAAATTCCCCCGTCGCGAGTGTGTATAAGAGAAGCTCGAGAGCCCATCAGCTTCCTCAGCGCCGCGGATGTGTGGGTCTCGGTGTACCGATCATCATCCCGGTCGCCGCGGACCCCCCGCGACATGGCGCCACGGTGCTCCGCCTTCTTCGTGGCTCGGGTCCGAGGTTCTCGGGACCTCACGAACAGCGTTAGTGGTCATGGCCCTGAATTCCCCGAGAATTCCCTCGGACTGGTCTTCCAGGCTCGCACGAATCCTCTCAGCTAGGCTCAACCTCGTGGTTAAGGCGCGGAGCGGTTGCACGGAGTGAAAATCGCCATTGGGTAAAGGAAGGGTTCGGCGGGGAAAAAGGAGGTGAGATCGCGTGTGAATGGGACGAGCACGGGGTGGACGGTGAGGGGTGAGCACGGGGGGGGGGGAATGGTCCAGAGGAGAGCGGGGAGGTTGCGTGAAATACCGAGCTTTTATGGGAGTTTAAAGCGCGTAAAATCTGCTCGCTCCATTAATATGTCCCGTCCGGCGTGCGCAGGACGGTAGGATGGGAGACCCGGTTGTTCGGGTCATCCATCACCTCACGGTTCCAACGAGAACGAGGGTGAGAGAGAGAGACACGGAGGGCGCGCAGAGAACGAGAAAGAGAGGGACGCGAGGAACTGTGCGAGAGGAAACAAAAAAAAAGTATATCTTTGTTTCGTGGGCTGACCGTGCTCAGGGTGGTCAGCGGCCGGCGGGCATTCAGGGTGGCGGAGGGGGGGAGGCTACGCCGTGGCCCTCGTTGCGGATGAGGGATTTCGGAGTTTAAACAAACATGTGATTACCGCCCGGCTACAGCTGGCTACATTATATCTGGTGCCGGACCACAGCGACCGGGAGAGAAACGAAGGAACTACGAAGCTCCTGCCTCCAGCGTCGTCCCCGTCTGGTTATGCTTCCTACGCGGTCTCTCTCGGACCGGAGGCACCCGGAGGCTGTAACGCGTTACCGGCCATCCTCGCCGTCGTACGAGACGCCTTATACCTGCTGGCCACCGGCGAGAGATGAAGAAATAATATTTAAAAAATGAAATAAGAAATAAATTTTAAAAAAAGAACCAAAACGTTGAAAAGAACTGAACTCTTCCGAGGCAGTTCTCGGCCCGCCGCCTCGTTACCGGTCCGTCGCGTTTCACGGCCAGTTTGTCGACGCGCGCCCGTTTCTGTTTATCGAAACACACGGTCGTGACCGTGACGGAAGAGGAGATCCGTCCAATTTCTTTAATCTAGGCGGACACTCGCTCGAGCTCGGCTAATAATTCGCTGCCTCCGTCGGTCAATCTTCAGCAATTAAAGTACGCTCCGTCTCGTTCTCTCTCTCCCGCTTGTGTGCGCCGGCAATTTGTTGACTGGCTCTCGGTCTCTCGTAATCTTCGCCGGATAGGAGATACCGCGACGGAGACCGACGAGGGGGGAGCCGCGCGGAGGGGGAGTGGGGGGAGGCGACCGAGCGATGTTCGCCGAATCGGCCATATTGAAAAATGAATTGAAATGATAAAATGTATAATGCGCGTGTGTGGATGGTAGCGCGGGCGAGACGCAATGGGCGAACGGTGCGGGCGCTCAAGAAGGGATGCTAATGGGTCCGCTTCGTCGGGACGGCTTCCTGCTTAACGCCGGGCCACTCGCCACGTCCGCTCTCCCGCCCGCGATTTCCCCGCGTTGCCCCGTGCCGCGGCTCGCCGCGCTCTCTCGGTCCCGCGTCTCGGTGCGCAGCTTCTCCGCTCGCTCCCCCGGCTCCGGGCCAATTCACCAGCTCGATCAATCTACCAATCATAATTTCTATCAGAGCCACCTCCGGGTGACGATAGCGAGGGCAATCGCGGCGAGGGGAGAGAACCCGACTCGGACCCTCCTCCGGACGCTCTTTTGTCCCTCACCGACGCCCTCGAACTCTCGTTATCCGCTAATCCGGCGCCGATAAGATGACCGTCAGCCGCGGCTCTCCAGTGATAACGTCGCTATCACTAGGGAGACAGCGACTTCTTCGTGACTCCGCGTGGATAGAGCTGCGGTATAATTGCTCCTCATATTGCAAAAAAATTCGTATGAATTTTTCATGCACTGGTACTGGAAGATTTTGTGCACAAATTGGTGTATAAACTTTCATGTACAATTATGATGGACAATTAACGTACAGTATGTTAAAGACTTTAGATGTAACTTACTTTTAATAAATTACTTTAATTTTACTGTTAAGTAGGGGAGAGCGGGGCAACATGGGGCAACGGGGCAAAACGGGGTTTTTGGGCAAAACTAAATTTTCCAATCATTTTTGGATCGGACAAGGTGGCAAAACTGAGCAGAAAAGCCTGACGTATCCGATAGGGCGAATTCGGGCATCCAAAAATTATTGGAAAATGACGTTTTGCCCCGTTGCCCCATTTTGTCCCGCTCTACCCTACTTTGAATCCGATAATTTATTTTAATTCCACTGGAAAACTTCGCTGTCGGTGTAGCAGGGTAACGTGGAGGTAGCGAGGCTATCGTAGTCGTATATTTCCATTACCCTTTAATACCTAATTAAGTTTTCGCTATTTACTCTATATAAGTTTTTCATCTTCACTTTACCAAATTTTCATGTATGTACCTTTGTTTTCCTACATGTAATACGTAAACTGTCGTCGACAATTGTGAACTCAAACTCAAACTTGTTACAATTGTGTGGCCTTTCTTAGGGTATTTTATCCCTGGACAAAATAAACAACTTATTCTATTTTATTAATTTCTAAAAATCCATTTATTTTTCATGTCAATTATATTTTAAATCTAACATACCGGTTTTTGCATAAAAACTTCCAGTCCGCACAATTTCGCGCGGCTTGCATAGAAAGTCAACGAAGAATCGCAATCCGAACAACGTCCGTTCCCCATTTCTGCGGCATGATTTTCCCAAGTTTCCGCTCCTCCGATGCCTGCGGATGTCGTTGTTTTCTCACTTTCGACACCGCAGGGCTGACGCGCAAGTCCCCTCGGGGTGAGCATCTCCGAGACGCGCCGGTGTACAACTTCCGAGCGGAAAAACCGAGAAAGCCTCGCCTATCCTTCCTCCCTTTCAACCGCGCAGACCGTGTGTAAAACGAGACTCGAGACTTTCTACTCTCCTCTGTCCTGTGGAATCTCTTTTCCCTTTTTTTTCGTCCGCTCTCTTTTTTCTTGCACAAGTTTGTATGTGCGCAGTCTCTATCTTGCATTTCTTTATCTTTCGAGGTTGCGGGCGCGAGTGTCGGTCCCTCGCAGACTCGCGAGAATCAAGGAAAATAAAGAGGGGACAAAAAAAAGGCGCAAGGGGGGCGAAGTGGAGTGCGGAAGAAAAGAGTGAGCGAAGAAGAGCGCAAAGTTGCCGGCGCTACGGGCGCGCACACCCGCGCGAAACATTATTATTATTATGTATGAAACCGTTTTGCCGAGAGCGGCGTCTTTGAGTAAATTGAAAACACCCGTTGGATTCGGCTAATTACCGAAACATAATGAGGGCCACTCTCTCCCGCGATTTAGCCGTCGCGTCGCGCCCCCGTGTGGAACCTCGCTTATGCTTTCCTTCGCTGGGCTCCCTCTTTCACCGCCGCATCTCCGTCCTCTCCGTGCGTTTGAGCCTAACCGTTTTCTCCGCTCGTTCTTCATCTTCTTATTATTCGTTCTCGAGCCGGCGCGCAACGTTTCCCGTCGAAGCGCCGGGGACCACCACCAAAAACGTTCTTTCTTTTCGGCGCATGCCCCCCCCCTCCCCCCTCTTCGGAAGGGCGCGCGTGTGCGTAACCCACAGGCTTCGGCTTTCTTGCCTGACATGGCGCCACCCAAATACACGGAATTCATACAGCTTTCCTGGATTTCCTGACTTTTTAATCCAAGTCCCCGACGCCCTCCCTGGAGCTCCTCATCGGGCCTCGCGCACATGAAAGAGTGCCGATTTCTTTCAATCTCTCTTCACTCCTCCCCCGACTTATGTACCGCCGATTTAGACGATTGTCGAGACGCACGAGATTGTTTACGCTGTACCAGTCGGCTATGGCATTTCATTTCGCACCGGTTATTAGCCGCACACTGGGGAAAAAATTAATGGAGTCAACAGAATGAGCGCTTGAAGGGGGCGAAACAAATTTTCGGTTGATGGAATGAAATAATTTTTTTAGTTTCTCCGTTACATCGATGATCAAAGAACAAAATAGTATATTAGGCTGCAAGAGAAGGAAGTGCGCGATTTTCGCCGAGTGTGAAGTTTGCTGCACGAGTGAGGCGAAGGCAGAAATCACACTAGGTGAAAATCCGCTTCGCCCGACATTGCACATTGATCAAAAAAATGCAGTTGGATCAACCAAATATTCGGGTAGGGACGTTCAAATAAATATTTCGTTGTTCGAACAAAATATTTGAACGTCTCATAAATACTTTGGTGAAACGGTCAAAAAAATTGATGAAGTAACGAATCTTTTAGGTGCACCAACAAAATATTTATTTGAATGTCCCTATCCGAATCTTTAGTTGATTCAAGCATATTTTTTTTCGATGCTTTTTTACCGAAACCGTTAAAATAACCACATTTTTTAGGTCGCAAAATCGTCATATTCGGCAATGACAATTTCTTCCTAGGGAGTAATGAAACAGTACTGCGCATACGCGCAGGTTAATAATGATTACTGGCAAATGATAGGCGATCATCAGCGCGTGTTGCACGCAAGGAATGTAATTATTTTAACGAAGTCAGAAAAAAAAAATTATTTTCGATTAATCATCGCCAGCTAAGCCAGAGTGGCCACGCGACACTTCACCGAGCACCGGGTACGTCTCCCGCGTCCGCGATGCTCTGTTCCATGTGTTTCGAATTTGCCGCCACACACTCGGTGTGGTAATTGACGGATGCAAAAATAAAAGAAATTTAAAAAAATTCTCCCTTCCGGTGGCGCGATACCGCAATACCGAGAAGAGCTGGAACGAGTCGAGATTTTTGTCTTTTCTTATTTCTGACAAAATTTGCGCACCAGCCAAAGTCCAAATCACCGCACGATTAACAAAACGAGGACGAATATTTTTGACATTGCCGCGACTGCTCCGGGTCAGTTCGATTTAATTAAGCGATTACTCGAGATTCAAAAAAGTTACGTGACGAATCGAACGCGAGAGCTGCCATGGAGGTTACGGAGGGTCCAGAGGAACTGTATACAAATCGTAGGGAGGGCGTGAGGGGAACTCGTTACCGACACACTCTCGATGTCGTAATTGAAGAAGGCAAAAAAAAAAAATGTCTCCCTTCTGGTCGCGATACCAAGAGTTGGAACAGGCCATGATTTTTTTGTTTTCTTTTCTTTCCGACAAAATTTGCGCACAAACCAAAGTCCGAATCAACAGTCGATTATTAAAATAAGTCGAAATGTTTTTGACCCTGGTGCGACTGCTCCGGGTCAATTCGATTTAATTAAGCGATTACGCGAAATGCAAAAAAAATGCGACGAATCGAACGCAAGAGATGCCATCGAGGTTACGGAGGATCCAGGGGAACTGTATACAAAGAGCGGAGGGGAGGGGGCAGGGGGGAGGGAATTGGTTACCGCTTATTTGCTTCGTACGGGATGCGTCCTCGTATGTGATCCGTAGAAGATCAGAAGCGCCGCCGCGCAAACTCCGCTAATGGACATGAGAGTGAACTCGCGGCAAGAAGAGGGGGCGGGTGGGTAAGAAGAGACAAGCGGACATAAGGATCGGATCTCTCGCGCTTGTTTCTTCTCTTTCTCACACTCTCCCGCAGCCGCGAACGACTCTACGCTTCCTTCTACTGTTTGACGTTTGAATGTTTTAGGTCCTCTGTTTGACCAACTTACTTACCTGCCTCTGTGTGTGGCGACAGAGGGGAGAAAAAAAATCAAAAAAAAAAAGGAACGGAGACAACCGACGCTCTCTTATTTGCACGCCAAGCATATCCTCCTCTTTCCCATGCTATCGCTGTGTTGGCAGCAGGCAGAAGCTTGCTTCTTCTCTTCACTTACCTTGCATAACTTTACACGTTCGCCAAGTAGGTAAAAAAAAAAAAAAAAAAAAAAATCGTCGGATCGATGAATTTTCGCAGCGTAAAAAAAGTGATTTTACGGTACGCTTTCTCCCGGCAATCTCTCGTCGAGTGGATAATTCTTGTTTAGTCTGCGAGCAATTTTTCTCCCGCTTGTGCGATAGTCTCCTTTAGAGACGTCTCGCGCATTATGACGCATCGCAGAAACTCCGCCTGCATCGCTTTTCCGCTCGTCGTAATTCCGGTGTTACGAGCCGCGCGCATTGGAAATCCTAATGCGTTAATCACACGGTTTTCCTGATTACGCCGATTCGACGAACACCTGCCTCGCGCGCTTCCTATCGCTCTATCGTTTGTTCGCGCTAGGCACGGTTTATAATTCTCCCGACGCGTTATCCAATTATCCTCGTTATACCGCGCGCTCCGTCATCATTGCGCAGGCTTCGTATGTATTTCCGATAAAGACGCGTTTATTGTCGTTAATCGAGCAGTCGCGCGTGCCGCGCTGCACGCTGGGCTGTCTCACCGTTCGTCACAATATTTTAACTCCAACACTGATTTTAAATTCGTTGGTTAGGCTATTCTTTTCGAGCAATATATCAGCCCTAGTTTCTACCGGGCAGGGGGGCGGAGTGGGGCAAAACGGATAAGATTGTGTTTAAAGTCCCAGGAACAAAAAATTATTTAAATGGTCCGTTTTGCCCCACTCTTCTGTCATATTTTATTTCCGAGTGGAGCAAAACGGAACCCTGGCAGTCGACTCGGGTCCTCTCTTTGCGATAAGACTGTTTCCAGTCCCAGGAAAAAAAGTTATTAAAATGGTCTATTTCGCTCTACTCTCCCATTACATTTTATTTTAGAATAGAGCAAAACGGAAACCTGGGAGCCGAATCCTCTTTCTGCGATAAGACTGTGGTTTAAGACCCAGGAAAAAAATTATTGAAATTGTCCGTTTTGCTCCACTCTCCTATTATATTTTATTTCAGAGTGGGGTAAAACGGTACACCGAGAGCCAACTCGTTTCCTCTCTTCGCGATAAGACTGTGTTTCAAGTCCCCGGAAAGAAAATTATTCAAATGGTCCATTTTACCCCACTTCCCTGTGGTATTTTATTCCGCCACAGTTCTATGGAGCCGGGTAAATTTGGTGTGTATCCCTGGCCGCTCAACGGCTCGCAATCAACCATCGATGTACATACCCTGTGGAGCTCGCGGTGCGGAGGTTTTTTCTTCGACGGCATGTCGCGGGTAATTGCGTCTCTGTATCGGGGGCAACGGGACGACGCTCAGCGGAGCGAGTCCGCGAGACAGATTGTGACGGAACGTTTCGAACTCCGGGGTTATCGCCGAGAGCTTATATATATATTCCCGAGGTCCTCCCGGGCTCTTCACGAATCGTCATCGTCGCGGGAACGATGTATCTCGAACGGGGCGAGAGAGAAATCGAGCGGCGAAGCTGTTTCGGCGATAAGAAACCTCCCGAGAAAATAGACCGGTCTCTATGCCGCTGCACTTCATAAAGCCCCCGAGTGTACCGTCCATACACATTATCTATGATATATATATTGCCTGACAGGAGGACGTTGAAATAAGTTCGGGGTTAATTCCTCTCGACGCTTTGGCCCCTCACAAATTTTTTTATTTATTTTTTTTCGAATATCTTTATCGCATCAACGCCCGCTCAATCGTGCGCCGAGACGGGTGACGACAGCGCTTATGGACGGCGATGATAATGAATTTACGATCCCACGCATCTCCGCACAAGTTTTATTCTATTTTATCGTGCCGCTCATTAGAATCCCTAGATGTCGGGAAAATTGCCGCACGGAAACGTGGACGGACTCCGTGATGTCCATCGGAAATATATGTTCCCGAGACGATTACGCAGTGGCTTGAGGGGGGTAATTTTTTTCTTTCTGGTGGCCGAGTGCAGGGGATGCGCCTTTTTTTACGTTTGACCCGCGGCCGCAAAATTACCGGGTCGGGACGCTCCGAGCGGAAGCGATTCCTTGCCGGTGTCAGCTCCCCAATGTCGGGGGATAGGAATAGTTTAGACGATCCGGGGAAGGGGGATTGTGAGGCTGAGGAAGAGAAAAAAAAACGAAAACGCCGACTCGATTACCTTCAATCAGGGAGGCCATTGTCGGACCACAGTGGAGCGATAATTTGATGTCTCGCCGAGTGGAAAGACACATAGGAAGCGGAAAAGTCGCAGTTTCCATTTTTTTTTTGTTAAATAAAAAATATTAAAATTGGAGATGTTCAAAAATTTGCGCTCCTTTCGATTTTATATACTCTCGCTGATAAAGACGTCGGAAATTGGTATCATTGGGACCGCTGAGTGGAAATAAATCGTCAAATTTTTCGCACCGACGCTTCCAATGCTTCCGGCTAAACGGAAATTGAAACGAGTTTTGTTGATCGTTTAAATATTTGCTATCTTACTCAATCTCTCCTGCTCTCTTTATCTCTTTCGAAACTCCGAGGCTGAACAAACACGGTAATTTATTCATTCGAATCCTCCTTTCCCTTATGTACATATATATATATATATATGTATTTTTTTTTTCAGTCAAATAGGTAGCACTTTTGCGGTAAAGCGAGCCATTTCCTTCCAGCTTGTACCTCCGCGCGTATTAGTTCCTCCGTAGACCGCGCATAAATTTCACACTCTCGAGTATCTCCTCGCCTCAAAGTTCTCGTGTATATATTTTTCTTGGCCGCGATAGAGAGATATCGAAAGCGTCGGGGAAGCGCCCCCGCTATGTGCGCGAGTGTGTCTGCCTCAAAGAGTTTCTCCCGAGGAAAACGCGAGAGATAGAGGCAGAGTGTGAGGGACCGCAGAAGAGAGCCCTTTGTGCCACAGTTGCGATGTAAGCGGGCTGATTTCCGTTTAACGTTTCCTTTTTAGAGAGGGGTTCGGCGTTCGCCCGCTTTCTCGCCGAAGGAAAAATCGTGAGAAGCGATGAATACTTTTTTTTTCATCTTTTTTTTTCGTACACCGTGCAGTCGGCCGTGTCTCTTTTCTTCAGCGCCAAAGGGGTGCCGAAACTTTCCGGTAAACAAGTTCGTCTCTTTTGGCGATAAAGCGACCGAGACTCTCCGCCGATCCACCATTTTCGCGGATTCGCCTCCCGGGTGCGCGACGAAATTTTACACGGCCCTCCTTATTATACGCTCATCGACGTTTTTCTATAATGACTCGCAGCAAATTTCTCTCTAAAATATATATATATATAATTTAAATATATAAATATATATTTTTATTATTGACGAACCAATTTTTCCTTTTCGTTCTTTTCCTCGTATACCCCTCTCGGGATTTTACGTTTATATAATTTATATATATTATACATGAATCTTTATATATATAATAAAAGATATATAAACTGTAAACACAATTCGTATGCAATTTAATGTACAGGTGCTGGAAGTCTGTATCATAAACTGATATATTAAATTTCATATACAATTATGATGAAAAATTAACGTACGCTGTATCAAAAACTTTAGAAATACATTACTTTCAATAATCCGATTTTATTTTACTATAAAAGTACTATTAATTCAAACAATTTACCCTAATTGGACTCTAACAGTCCATTGATATCTCATGACAATTATACATTACATTTGACGTACCAGTTTTTGCATAAAACTTCCAATCCAATCCATTAAATTTATAATTTTAATTTTAACAGCGTATATATATATATATTTTTTTAGATTAAGAGGGTGACTCCGATATCCCGCTAACTCGCATTACCCCGTGTTTTGCCAGAGGCTCTCTCGAGCGCACACCCTCATGCTGCGTAAGCTATACTGGCGTTGCTATCGGGTGGAGGGGGAGGGAGCGAGGAGGGTGCAAACTGAGTGAGTGTTCGTTCGCTTTCTCCTCCTCCTCCCTCTCTTCTTTTTCTTCTTCTTCTAGTATGGCTCCTGCTTCCGATGGTGCTGGTGAGACCGAGGCGCGGTGACGTCGTCGGCATGGCTGGACAATCCACCCCTTTTTCGGCCGGTCGATACCGAGACGCTTCTCTCGTACGCGCGTCCTGCCGCCTCTCCTTCCGCTCCTGAGTCTGTCGAGAGCGCACGCGGCCTTCGTAGCACCTTCGCCTCGCCTTTTCTTCTTTCTCTCCCCGCGTATTTTTATATACATATGTATTCATGTACATATAGTATATACAGTAGTATGGTTGTAGGGTAGCGCCGCACGAACGAAGAAGGTATATAGGGTGATGCGCCGTCCAGAGGGTTAGTCGGTGTCGGCTGAGCGCGGGGGTGCGTTTCGAGAGTTTCTCAGCTCAGACGCCCGACGTCGCGAGGGCGCCACCTTGGGCGTCGCTGTCGGAACAACCCTCTTCTCTGAATCATCCCTATACGCGAGTCTCGCAGCGAGGCAGCCTCTTCTTGCGCCCGTTATAGGCGTCTTCCCGGAATCCTCTAGGGCGGTGATCCAAGTAAATACTGATAATCCAAGTAAATATTTAGGGAAAACTGGGGTAAAACGGTGACATGGGGCAAAATGGGGACATGTACCCCGTTTTACCCCAGATGGTTTTTTTTTAATATCCTTTCAAAACCAGTGTCAATACAATTTTGGTGTGAAGAACAATGGATCTATGCTTTCGGTATCATTGTACCAGGTTTTCTTGCTTAGCGTCCCCGTTTTGCCACGGTTTACCCTACTTGCCGGACATGAATTTCTTTTTAGTGTCTTGGAAAAAGAAAATGGTAAAACTGTCTCTCACCCCCTCTAACTGGACCGGACAACTAACCGGGAGCTCACCCAAAGACGTCTATGCAGAGTTACACTCTTTTGATCCTCGAAACGAAGCTGTTAAACCTTCGCGTTTGGCTTCGAGAGGTCGAAATATCTCATTTCGACAGCCCTCCTCAATTTTTGTATCCAGTTTCCTTTTTCTTCCCGTCCATCCTCCTTGGATCCGAGCTTCGCGCCAACTTCAACATTTTTTTCCAGTAATTATTTTAGGCGAAACAAAGTCGTAGCGTAGGTAGACGCTGCAAAGACCCCGGTCCGTCCCCGGCTGGGACAGCGAAACCTCTTCGTATAGGAAGCGGACCCCGTGCGCGAAGGGTTAATGTGTACCCAGACACGGTGCGCGGCCGCTGTACGCGAGCAATCCTCTCGGACCATCAGCTAACTCTCGTTAACTCTCAAAGTACGATGAAAAGAGCGACGTCCCTGCTGGTATTACAAGAAGGGGGAGGGGGGGGGCAGGGGTAGTAGACGCGTTGTCTCTTTCGCCGCTGCTTAGGACGCTCCGCTGGTACTCTACGCCGACGACGAGCTTTTTTTTTCTCCTCTCTCCTCTCCCATTCACTATCTCTCAGACGACCTCTCTTTTTCTCTTGTCTCAACTGGTCTAGCTCGACGAGGCACCGGCGAGGATGTAGACTCGGTATAATGATTCTTCAAGACACCGGAGCTCGAATAGCCCCGAGCGACGGTGAATAGATAGTTCCTCTTCTTTTTTTTACCTTTTTTTAATTTTTAGAGAGAAGCGTCGGCGAGCTCCTAGAATTAATATGCAGAACGTGCGGTGTCGAGTAAAGGACTGCTCGTACACTATCGATTTAGCGTTAAGGCCATTAAAGTGATCAAAAGGTAGAGCGCTCGAGCGATCTTTTCCAGCCGCGGTACTCGGCGTCGTGTCATCCTTACCAAGTATTATATCCTTAAGGCCGAGCAAGGCGACGACCACCCCGAGCTCATTCCGCGAAAGCTCTCCTTCTCCTCTCGCTCCCATTTAATTCCACATCCTTCGATCCACTCTCTCATTATTGAATCTTTTTTTTTCTGTTGCCTCAAGAAGTCCCCGCGAGCAAGTTCCATCGCCGTAATTATAATATCAGCTACCCCGAGGAAATTCTATCGATTTCAGGTACGCACCAGCGACTCCTCCGTAGACCAAATCTGTATAGAAATATACAGATAAAATAAATAAAAAACACAAAAAAATGTAAGTAAATGAGGATCGAGAATTGTGGAATATCGGAGAGGCGCGAGCTCGGGTCGGCTGGACCCGCCGCTCTTTATCTCCCTCCTCTCCCTCTCTCTCCCTCGCGTGATTCCAAGTAGGTGGCCTCCAGGTAGCCAGCAGGACAGATAACACCCCGAGATTACCTCGGACAGAGTCATTAGCCGCGTCGGCTTCCGTGTCTTCCCCGTGAGATGCTGCTTGTGCTCTCCGCGCTCCCAGCCGAGCGGTTTCTCGAGACCACTGTGCCCCGCTCTCTATTCCTCCCGTCCTCACGGAAGGACCATCGTCTACACGGTACACCACAAACGAAGCGTCTTCTTCTTCATTAAAAAAAAAAAAATCATTCTTTCCATACCCCGCGAGAGAGTTTCTCGCTCGATCTCCCCGTTTCCCCGGTTTCGGAGCAAAGTTCTTCGCCGGGCATGATAGTCGCCTCATGCACGAGCTGACCCCTCCGACACGCGGAGGGACGAGCCATCCGGCGATAGAGCGGCGCACAGAAGCGACGAGGAAGAGGGACTTTTCTCCCTCTTCTCTCCCAAGAAATACTAATTGCTCGGCGTGTTCTCACATATTTCGCGAGCCACGGTCCTGCAAGAGCGAAGACACTGGCGGCCGTTCGCCACTCGTGAGAGACGCTCGGCAAGAGGATGGCCGAGGGGGCGGAAGGGGGCTGGAAATGAAGGCAGCGTGGCGGAGAGGAAAAGAAGCCCGGCTGTTGTACGGCGAGCCGGCTGGAGGCGGGTAGGAGGCATTTAGTCTTTGATAGGCTAATGACAAACGCGTAGATTAGTCCTATCTACTCGGTGGCTGGGGGAGGCGGGGGGGGAGGGACTAATTATTTCTCCTTTGTGCCGCGCCGACCGTATTTCGCTCGCGCGGGCCGCAGGGGCGAACGCGCCAGATCGCATGGCCGGCTGGCGATATTTTATTTATTGTATGTTCGCGCATTCCACATGCACGGCCGCGACGTCGATATAGTTGAATTTATTTATCTATTTTTTTTTTTTTTTTTACTTCCTTTATCGGTCTCGTATAATGGCACCGTTGACTCCGCGCGACCCCGAGCGCACTTTGCGCAGAAGGCGATTGATAACATTTTAATATATTAATCAGCTTGTTTAGAAGATCGCGGCTCGGGCTGTTTTTTATTTCGCGGGTCTTTCTGGAAAGTTCGCGCGCTCGGGGTCTTCACTGGGGCTCGTTTATCTTCGACTGACGGGAGGCGAGCAAGCGCGGCGCTGTCCGAACAATTCCACACTTTCCCCGCTTCGGCGAA
>JAPYZC010002355.1:0-20702 GCA_030522665.1 Ichneumoninae sp. A BG-2022a
AACGAATCATTTTCATAAAAAAAAAAGTTTTGTTGCCGGGTAATTTGTTAACCAATTAATTTTTTGATGAATTTGTTAATAACATTTTGCAATTATTATAATGCAAAATGAATCTTCTCAGTACCTTTCACATTCATGATTTTTTTTCAGATTTTTACACTATCAAGAAGTACTTGCAATTTTCTCTTATTGTTGTCGAACTTATGCGAAGTCAGCGCGCAGCGAGACTCCCTTCTAAAATCCAGCAGTCCATAGCGAAGACGCGAAACATTCGAGCCACAACAACCTGCTACTATATTATGCATAATAACAATAATATTTATTATTATTATTATTATTAAATTAGGTGAAAAATCAGCGGCACTTCCTTCGATGCGTTCATCCATTCGACGGTTGCCTCGACGCTGCACACTCGACTTGGCATGCATACCTCGTGCTTTCTCGGGTGAAAGGATTCAGCGGTTGTCTTTCATGCGAAACGACGATACTATTTCGTCCATGTAGTTTTCCGGATTCCAACATTGTAATCGCCGATCTGACGCGAGGATTTTGCAAGAGCGCGGAACCGGCACGGAATTCAGTTTCTTATCGGTACGCGGCTACTTATCGGTAACGCATGTAACGATTCAACGAATACGAGGAATCTACGAATGATCGAGTTGCGTCCGGGCATTCGATTGAGGAACAGATAATAATTATGAGGCGGGAGAATTCCTGGACACGACTATCGTACTTTGCGGCCCGTAAACAGAGGCGCGTAATCAGCGGCCTCAACACGAGCTTCATGCAAAACCAGGCCACCGCGATTACATGAGTAAGAAACGACGTCGTCGCCGTAACGCATGGCAATTTGTCTTTCCTTTATGCCCATCCAATGACACCACGGCCTTGTTCAAACGACAATGTATCGACGCTCCTTCGAGGACAAGTTCAATATGTAATATTATTATTCATCTCGATGGCTCACATTTATGGATAAATGGCTCGCAGATTTATAGATCGATCGGTGCCTGCATGGATTGATTTATAGATAGATCGCTTGCAGTCGAATGGGCGTATCGACTATTATACATATAATATGAGCATAGGCCTCGTATAGGCCTTTCTGGCATTAGATCGTCGATATAAAATAATTGAAATTGGGTTGACCAATGTTAATTTTTTTATCAGTAAATTAACACATATAAGCATGGCCGTTCATTCGGCAATATTTATCTCGATGGCTTACATTTATAGACCGATCGATGGATGGATGGATTGATTTATAGATAGATGGCTTGCAGTCGAATGGGCGCATCGATTATATTCATTAGATAGTCGACATAAAATAATTGAAATTGGGTTGGCCAATGTTAATTTTTTTTTATTCGTGAAATAACACATATAAGCATGGCTGTTCATTCTGCAATATTACTATTTATCTCGATGGCTTACATTTATAGACCGATCGATGGATGGATGGATTGATTTATAGATAGATGGCTTGCAGTCGAATGGGCGCATCGATTATATTAAAAAATTGAAATTGGGTTGGCCAATGTTTTTCTTATTTTTTGTTTATTATTAAAATTAGAAATATAGGCATGGCTGTAAGCTCTTCTGATATTAAATCGGCGATTTTTCTTTCTGTTTTGGGACTTGGGATTAAAAAAAAAATTGGATTGAATAAGAAATCTTATTGATTTATCGGTAAATTTTCACTCTTCGTATTTTTTTTCTGACCCGATCTGTAAAATATTTTTTAAATTGAGAAATAAAAATTAAAATCAAATTGAGGTGAAAAAAAATTATATGGGCATCGATTTGTTATTTCGAATAAACGCCGAACTCCGATATGGAGCAAATTTGTAATGCGGTGAATCGAAAGGTATATGTTTTTTGCTTCGATTGCTCTCAATTGATTCAATTCACGCTGATTCGTCGGAATTGCTCATTCCTCGGATCGACCGAACGAAGCATTTCCTATGGAGAGACGTGTGTGCATCCATAGTGGTAATAATTCACGGTTCAAAAAAGAAAAATGAGAAAATTCGCTGAGCGGAAGCTCGCAAAGGGAAACCGAGGAGTCGAGTTTTTAATCGAGTAATATCATCAGGAAAAAGTGATTATTTCGTACAACGAACTCTTGTGATCGCTGAGTCGCTGGTAATTATTTACAAGCCGCGGACGGTTACGCGGCTGAGTTGTCGCGAACAATAATGAATAGAGCTTCGAGGAAAAAAGGTAGAAAATTTGAATATCGCGAGAACGGAATGCTGTGTCGTTATAAACATTTTTTTTCCTTTCATTTTACATTTTAACGCGCCGAGGTATTTATTTATTTTTGTCCTCGAAGTATTGGATCAGCAATTTTTATGTCACGTACAGATAGCAGGTGCATTTTTGGTAACATATTTTTTTCATGTTATGGAGCCGAGATATTCATTTTTTTACATGTGACGTATTACATTATAGAAATTTTTATCTCATATATAGATTATAGCTAAATTGTTGATAACACAAATTTTCATTTTTCTCCTAAAAAAAAATGCAACAAAAATATTTCCGCCAATCTGGAATAGTCTGCATTCTCACGAACTATCACAATCAAACTTCGACGGACACACAAGTAGTTTTCAGCTAACTCTTTTTTATATCGATCGCCATATGCGCTTCGCGGAAAAATGGTATAAAATTTGAATATCGCGAAGCCAGAATGCTGTGTCGTTACATTATTCGTTTCACTTTCGATTTTTTCGACTCGAGGAATTTGTTTATTTTTTATCCGTGAAGTAATAGATCGTGGCAATTTTTATCTCATATGCAGACAGTAGCTAAATTTTTGGTAACGTAAACGTTTATTTTCTTTATTTTTTTACAAAAAGTGCGATAAAAATCTTTTGGTCTATCTGGAATAGCGTGCATTCTCACGAACGTTCGGCTATCACAATCGAACTCCCACTGACGCGCACGAGTGCTTTTCAGCTAACTCTTTTTTATATCGATCGCTATATGCGCTTCGATAAGGCTGATAAGCGATCGTAGTCGACTTGCTCAGTAACGACTCGGACTTTGCGTTGAATTCCGTTCGATACGCCTGGTCCTGTTGTCACCTCGTTAAATTAACACCATGGAGATTCACCGTATGTCCAAGTGGAACGTTATCGACGAATATTTCAAAGATTTCTCGTACTTCTGCAAATTAGTGAGTTAAATTCAAATTTCTACCCAGGCTACACCGAATCTGTGCGAAACCGTAAACTATCCGGCTAACGCCCTGTTCGTCTCTCCCGGATTCTATAATAGTCCTCGAGATAAGAGCGAGAACTTCCACAAATCTATTTCATTTTTCATAAAATTTTTCATAAAATTTTCTAACCGTTGACTAATTTTTTTCGTTAAGTAAACGAGAACTGAGTTAAAAAAATTTAACAGGATTTAAAATTTTTTTTTTACTACAAACATTATTTTTATAATTGATTTTTCGCCTCTCGAGACACGAAGCGCGCTTCCTCTGTCACGAAGTCAACATTTGTTATAACGGTCCGGCAGAAACGATAAAAAAATTTTAAAAATGGGAAAGAAATGTGCAAATTAGATTTGAACCTTTTTTCCTCTTATATTTTTCGCAAAGATAAACTCTGCACCGAGTCGCCGTTGACAGAGGCTGTCGAATTACGTGTACGAGGCGTAATTTTAGATATTACAGGCATTTATGAGCACTCAATATTATTGACGATAGTCACTTAGTACTCGCGGGAGCGATGACTCTGTCTATCGCATTGCGAAGCACTGACGATGCCTGTGGTCGCCGCCGGTTTGCTCATTGGTTATGACTCCCTTTCTCTGCTTCCAAGAGTATGAACTTGTCTTCAGTACCCTTAGTTAAAGAGGTGAAGCACTTATATCGTTAGATTTCTTTCACAAGGGTCGCATTGTCAGGCGGCTCTTCATCCGACTAACTACTACTGGCTAGACTGCGAAGAAATTATTTTCTTCTCGAAGCCTTCCACATTATCGCAACGATAAATCTGTGCCTCCGTTGTTCTTCAAATTGATTATCAGACAAATTCCGCGTTTGTGTCTTCTTCCAAGATGTTTTTTTAAATCCCTCAACAGTAAAACCAATATATTAATTTTTTCATCCCCCAACAGTAAACCAAGAACATTAATTTTGTTGCTTCTTTTTCCCCAACAGTAAATGCGACGACCTTAATTTTTTCTTTATTTTTCCTCTTCGGATCTCTCCTTGCCTCTCAAAGAGTATGAACTTGTTTTCAGTACTCTTAGATAAAGAGGTGAAGCACTTATATCGGTACATGTTTTTCACAAGAGTCGCATCGTCAAACAACTCTTCATCCGACCAACTACTATTGACTAGACTGCAAAGATATTATTTTCTTTTCGAAACCTTCCACATTATCGCAATGATTTATCTGTGTCTCCGTTGTTCTCCAAATTGATTATCAGACAATTTGTGTCTTCTTCCAAGATTATTTTTTTTAATCCCTCAGCAGTAAAGCAGTCGATATTAATTTCTTCTTTTTTTTCTTCCCTCAATAGTAATCGTCACGATTTTATTCGTTTCTTTTTTCCCGCTCGTAAATCCGACGTTTTTTCCCCAACAGTACAAATTAATGTCTTTATTTTTTTTACTCAAGAGTAAACGCGACGAAATTAATTTTTTCATTTTTTTTCTTCTCCAGATCGATGCGAACAACGATGGCTTCATCGACCTTGCGGAGCTGCGAAACGCGCTGGACGTGTGCGGCTTCAAGATGCCGGGCTACAAGGTGCGCCAGATGATCGAGGAGTACGACGACAAGCAGAGACTGCAGCACAAGGGTCGGCTGTCCTTCGACGAGTTTGAGAAACTCTGCAAGGAGCTAAAGGCGAACGAGCTAGGTTCGACTTTCAAGCAGGTGGTATCGAAGAAGGAAAATCTCGAGACCCTCGGCGGCATTTCCGAGGCTTCGAGCGAGGGTACGACGCACTCGGTGAGACTCGAGGAGCAGCTCGCCTTCAGCGACTGGATCAACACGAATCTTGGACACGATCCCGATCTCAAGCATCTTTTGCCAATCGATCCCGAGGGAAGGACTCTGTACGACAAGGTCAAAGATGGAATATTGCTCTGGTTAGTTCCGTAAAAATACTCACTTAAAAATAATCACTTTCAATTTTGACATCACTTTCAATTTTGACATCACTTTCAATTTTGACATCACTTTCAATATTGACATCACTTTCAATTTTGACATCAATTTCAATTTTTACATCACCTTCAATTTTTACATCACTTTCAATTTTTACATCAATTTCAATTTTTACATCACTTTCAAATTTGACATCATTTTCAATTTTGACATAATTTTTAATGTTTACGTAATTTTAATTTTGACATAATTTTTTAATTTGTAAATCAATTTTTTTCAGCAAAATAATTAATCACTCATGCCCGGACACCATCGACGAGCGAACGATAAACAAGAAGAATATGACGCTGTACAAGAAGCACGAAAACTTGACTCTGGCTCTCTCGTCGGCCCAGGCGATCGGTTGCAACATCGTCAACATAGACGCTCACGACTTGACGAAAGGAAGTCCCCATCTCGTTCTCGGTTTGCTCTGGCAGATAATCCGTATCGGCCTCTTCAATCAGATAACGCTCGAGAATTGTCCGGGACTGGCGACTCTTCTGCAAGACGGCGAGCGAATCGAGGATCTTCTGAAACTATCGCCGGAAGCGATACTCCTACGATGGGTCAATCATCATCTGGAGCACGCCGGGCTCAAGAGAAGATGCAACAATTTCCAATCGGACATCACCGACTCGGAGATCTACACGCATCTGATAAAGCAAATTGCGCCTAACACAGCGGGAGTCACGCTGGAGGCTTTGATGGAGCCGAATCACACGACGAGAGCGGAAATAATGTTGCAGCAAGCATCGAAATTGGGATGTCGAAGCTTCGTTACGCCGAGCGACGTCGTCAATGGAATTTACAAGCTTAACTTGGCCTTCGTCGCCAACATGTTCAATAATTATCCGGGCCTCGACAAACCCGAGACGATTATCGAGGGCCTCGAGTCGCTGGAGGAAACGCGAGAGGAAAAGACGTACAGAAATTGGATGAATTCGATGGGCGTCGCGCCACACGTAAACTGGCTCTACTCCGATCTGGCCGACGGTCTCGTGATCTTTCAGCTGTACGACATCATCAAACCCGGGACCGTCAAGTGGCCGAAGGTGCACAAAAAATTCACGAAGCTAAGAAAATTCATGGAGACACTGGAGAATTGCAACTACGCGGTCGAATTGGGAAAGCAGATGAATTTTTCGCTCGTCGGAATCGCCGGACAGGATCTTAACGACGGAAACGCTACTCTCACTCTGGCGCTAATCTGGCAATTGATGAGATCCTACACACTCTCGCTGCTCACTTCGCTGGCCGGAACGCCGGGCAGTAGCATGGTCGACAAGGAGATCGTTCACTGGGTCAACTCGAAGCTTCAGGCCGCCGGGAAGACGAGCAGCATCAAAGGCTTCCAGGATTACGCCATCGCCGATGGAAAACCTCTCATCGATCTCATAGACGCTATCAAGCCTGGCACGGTTAACTACGACCTCGTTAAGGAAGGAGGCACCGAATCGGTAAGCCAACTTCCATCCAGTTAAGGAGGTTGGAGCGTTTCACACTAGTCAAATGAGTGCTATATTTTTAAGATCGTTTATACAAACTTTTACACATCTATTGATTATAATGATGGTATTGCAGCAGGTGTCACTATCCTGGAAAAACGTCAATTGACATGAATTTGTAAAAATATTAACTGGTTTGTGCTAATTTTCGAAAACGTAAGTTTAGTTTTTTCGACAACGATAACCGGTTGTTTATCCATCGACGAAGTTTCTTCATAGACAAACAGTTGTCCTTTTTAAACGGAAAATACTATCGAATATCTATACGGTGAATTCGTAGAGCAGCTTTCAAGGAAGAGAATGCGCCGCGATACATCACAATCGAGAAAAAAATTACGGATTGTTCTTTAAAAAAACTGTACGAATACCTAGCTTTTCGAAAATTCATACAAACAAGTTAATATTTTTGCAAATCTATTGAAGTTAATATATTTCTTGGTCAATGATACCTGCTATAATACAAATAACCATCCACCATAATCAATGGATGCGTAAAAGTTTGTACAAACTTTTACGCATGACTTTAAAAATGCAGCACGTTTTTGCCTAGTTTGAAACGCTCCAACATCCTTAATGCATCGTTGTATGCATCAGACGAACGTTGCTAAATATAAAATATTGTTTTGTTGCTGCAGGAAAACTTGGACAACGCTAAATACGCGATATCCTTGGCAAGAAGGTGCGGCGCGAGAGTGTACGCGTTACCGGAGGACATAACAGAAGTCAAGCCGAAGATGGTGATGACAGTGTTCGCGTGCCTTATGGCGATGGACTACATCCCGAACATGGATTCCGTGAAGCAGAATAACGTGAACAACGTTAACAACGTCAACAACGTTAACAACGTTAACAATGGACAATAATAGCGGTAGAATAAGAGAGCGAATGAAGAAGAGTCGTAAAGCTTACTTCGCGAACGTAATAATTGTATATATACCTATAGAATTAAGAGCTAGCTTGTTTCAAAAATCATGCGCGACAAATTGGCTTGACGAAACGTGATTGTCCCTTCGTGAAATGATATACAGTTTCTTTTTCCACCGTACGTCGCTACAGTTGAACGTAAAAAAAACAAACAGCAAACAAAAAGACAAAAGTAACATTCCAAGTTATTCTACTCGATGAGGAAAAAAAATTTGTAAGACTTCTTTTTTTTTTACAAATTTCAACGCATCGACTTTTATGCGGAGTTTATATACGCACGTACACGCCTCTATACAACGTTGCGCGGGTGATATATATATATATATACATTATATACTGCAAACGATTTACATTGCACGCGGATAATTCACTCTGATGGTCAGGCCTTTGATTTTTTTTCTCTCCGGGACGAGAGTAGTTGATTTTTTTCCCTTGTGCTCGTTGATGGGTTTATTATCGCGAGGGGCGAGGGGTGGAGACTCGTTGCAGATCAACGCGCGCACTGTAGTTATTATCAATCGTGCCATTAAGAGAGTTGATAGATAAAACGAGTTGCACTTAAATGATTTTCTCACGTTTCACGCTCAGAGCGTGGAAACGGCGTGACAGAGTGTAACGCTCTTGTATTATTATAAATTTTTTTCGTCGTAACAATCACTAGGGTACGAATGGTTACGATAGTGAACGAGTGAGTGAATAACTGTTCAATAATTTTCACGTAAAAAAAATAAAAATAATTGAATCGTTTAACGTTCAAGCTACATAATAATGAACTAATCATCGTGCAGTCAAGTGGGTGGTTTTCTTATCGCGTCGTTTATACAGTTTACACATCGATTTATACACGAGTAATTTGTACGAAAGATAATTTGAGGAGAGTTGAAGACGACGCAAAGGTTCCTCGACGAGCGTGTGCGGGCAAATAAATTTTGTCGCGCTTTATTATCACGGCGATCTTTGCAAGTTACGATTCGAATATTGTAATTCGCGTAGAGTTTAGCGTTTAACGGAACGAGAGTTTAATCAAGCTCGGCGAACGACCGGGACAATGTAGACACGACGGTTCCTCCCTATGCCCGGGGCATTTGCAATTTTACACTTCAAGATTCCAAGTCGAATCGGTAGAAGGAGAAAAGTAGAAAGAAAAAAAAAGAAGTGATAGGCGAGAAATAGAGTTAACGCGCGTGGGTAAAAGTCATTCGATATGTAGGTAACGACGTCTAGATAGGTTATACTTTTTACTAGTTAGAAAGATATGTAACGAGCGATTCTTTGTCGCGGCGTTTTCATTATTCGATAGAATAAAAAGTAAAGAAGAGAAGAAAAAATCGCAGTAATTGATTAAAAAAAAAAGAATACCGAATCAGTGAATGGTGTAACGTAGTAATGTACGTACTGAATACGATTAACGAAGAGAACATGTACATGATTTGAAGCCTAGTTATTAATTTTAATGTAATCGTAATTTAAATAAACAATCGATTTCGGCTAATTCGAAGCGACTCATTTTTTTTTATTCATCGTCATTCGAAACTTCTTAATCTCGTGTTTCGAGCTAGGTTGAAATGGGAACACAAATTGCGAGTAAGTATGTCGAACATCGTCGAAACTAGTCCAAGATCATATTCTGCTTAAATAATTTTTTGTTATTTTTTTCAGCGAATTCTTCACCTATTTCGGGACCCTCACACTGCCGAGATTTGTGGACACAGTGATGATGTCCTTCACGATGAACTTCATCGTTCGCGAAGTAACGGTTCCCTCGGTGTAGCCGGTGGAAACGAAATTTTCGTTCGTAATCCTGATGTTGTTCACCATCGAAGTCTGCAACAAGCTTCATTTTAAAAACCAACGAAGAAGAAGAAAACGCAAAGGTACGAAAAAAATGCTCGAATTATACTCACGACGTTGGACACGACTTTACTTCCGTGAAGAACATCATTGTCTCCTTTACTGCCGAAGAAGTACCCATGAAAATGTTTGCAATTCTTAATATCCCTCGTTTTGTTTACTTCCAGAATCCACTCGGTCGTCTCGTCGAACTCGTCCGGATGGGACATCAGTTTGAAGAAACCCTCGCCGGGTTTCTTCGTGTTTTTGCCGATGGGCCGATAGGTGGCTTTGGTCGTCACCGGGCAGTCGTTGACGACTGTGATAGTCTCCAATCTCGAGGCTCCTCGTCTCTCGCCGTCGAAGTCGATGTCGACGTTGAGTAGATCAACGATGCTCTGCAGCATTCGCAACGATCGTCCGGAGGTCTCGTTGCACGAAGATATCTTCACGCCGGTTTTGTCGAACTCGAGAAGAAACGCCTCGTCGGTTATCGACGTTAGATCGGACATCAAACCGCTCGGCGGTACGATTGTCGTCGAGGAGTAATTCAACAAATGCTGTCCGTGAGTGAACTCGTCTTTCTTGAAGCAACACCAGAGGCTTATCGGATCCGGCGTACAGGACATCACGGCGTCGACTCTGTAATCGGTCGACATACCCGCGGAATTTACGAGCGTCGCGCTCGAATTCACGCTAACCCTGAACTCGAAGCTCGGCTTGTAGTCGTACCGTCCCTGAGGGACGACGATGTCGACCGCTGCAAAAGGAAGAAACAACCCAGACTCAACATTATACTAAATCAGCTCGGACGATTTAACCGGAGGAAACTTGATACACAAGCACTGACCCAGAAGATACGGTATTACGAAGAAGTTCATGACGCTGCCGAATGGGTGCACCGGACGATTTAAGCCCGTACCCGACGCTCGCCCGAGCTTTTATAACGTCCTGGCCACTCCGACCAGGATCGCTATCCGCTAATAGTCACTTTGTCAGAGTTTACTCAATAATACCTCCGGTTCATTTGTAGCTCGCGATAGGAGATGGGTACCGTGTGACGCTCGTTGTGTTCTCCATTTCGTGCGGTCACGTTTGACCTCTGGTAGGGCTCTGGGAAATTATACCGGTAGGGGAGTGCGGGACGATAATTGAATTCTATGTAATGGGTCAAATCGCAAATTCAAGGATGGGACGGAAGGGCTGGGAGGCTAACCGAGTTTTTGTCTTCCCTGGATCGTTCGACAAAATATCTTTGGTCTTTATTTTCTTCATTGGTGATTCACGATCTAGTTTTGCACTTTCTCATAACATAGGGGGCATTGCAAGAAGTGAAAGGCCCATTTTATTTCGGGTTTCAAAAAGTGGCGTGTAAAATCGAGATTTCTTTACATATTCAATAAAACTAGATCTTTTCTAGTAGGGCTCGGAGAAATTATACCGGTAGGAGAGTGTAGGACGATAATTGACTTCTATGTAACACGTCAAATTGTAAATTCAAGGACGGCAACTAAAGTTTGGGAGGCTGACGAAGTTTTCACCTTCACCGGATCATTAAGCAAAATATCTTCAGTCTTTTGCTGCCTCATGGAGGAATTTTATTTTTAATACTCTTCATTGATGATTCACGGTATAGGTTTTTTACTTTCACATTACATACGAAGCATCTAAGAATTGAAAGTATAATTTTATGTCAAATTCCAAAAAAAAATCTTACCATTATGTATTCGAGTTTATTCTGCATGTTCGATATGAGATCTTTTCTTGCGGTCATAGATATGTGTTCGCAAGATATATGCTATGCCGAGTTATTTAATCAACCGCAATTTGGGGTTTAATTAGACAAATCCTTCTGCACGAGTCCGACAAATTCCCGGTCGCGAAGTGACACGCGTTTCCGTGGCAGCGCGTACGCGGATCCCAGCTTCCAGCTTCATTGGCCAGAAATACATTTTGCGACAACAATGTATGACAGCTGTTCTCCGGTAGCTTCGACTCAGCGGACTCCCCTCCGGATGGAGTCACGTGAAACGGCAAACAGGCCAGCTTTTCAGACGCTCGATTGAGATCTTCGCTATGGAAACTGTGACGCACTTTGTCGCGAACTCCGTCGTTACCAAAGTACAAAGAGGAGCCTGGAGTGCTGAACATATTCTTAATATATTTCGCGGCAAATGGAGTGGCGGAAGAAATATTCTACGGATTCCGTATTTTGACTAAACATGGACACCGTTTTTATGTTATTTTAATGTTATTCGTATGATTTATTAACATAAAAAATAATTATTGCATTGTTTCAGACGTTCAGACTCGGGCAACTGGAAATAAGGTTCGCAGCGTTTTTCCAAAGAGCGCCGGGAATTCTCCGTCTGGAAAGGAAAGAGTCGGCAGCTGGGATTTAAATTTAACTGCGGTCGACGGATTTCAGCTTCGATGACGAAACTTTGTTCCATCCTATGTCTATCTTCGAGCGTCGTCGCAATAGATCCAAATAGACGTTGAAATTAATAAATAATCTATTTATTCTTTTTTTTCAATAATTACCAAAAAAATTACACTTTTTCTTATAAAAAATTGTACGATTTCTTATTTTTTAAAATCTCTGTCGACGACGTTCTCTCCATCGTATATTAAATACCTCCAAGGTCCCGCTGTTTAATTCACGACTGTCGACAGGCAATTGGATAAATGTTTCCCCACGAGCTCAACGAATTTACACTTTATTGACTGACTCACACTGTTCGCGATAGCGCGAAGAGGTCGCACGGAGCCTTTCCGAGAGCCGCAACTCTCGCGAGAGTTGCAAGACAAGCGGCGTTCCTGAATTTACGTATTTTATAATAATAAACATCCTGCTCTGAGGGTCGAATTTTCAGACGTTAGTTCGAACTTAAGGTAGCTCTGGGGATAGAAGTTTGGCGCAAACTTCATTGCGTGCTTAAAGATATATCTTGAGTTCGAACTTAAGTCTGAACTCTAATTCGATTGTTGTTCGATTTCGATTTTAAGTTCTAACTCAACTTCAAACTTAAGATCAAATGTAATCACGAAATCAAGTTCGAACTGAAGATAAATCTTAAGCACGCAATGAAGTTCGGACCAAACTTCGATCTTGAGTTCGATCTCAAGAGCGATCTGAAGTTCTAACTCAACTTCAAACTTAAGATCAAATGTAATCACGAAATCCAGTTCGAACTTAAGATAGATCTTAAGCACATAATGAAGTTCCGACCAAACTTCGATCTTGAGTTCGATCTCAAGAGCGATCCGAAGTTCAAACTAACGTGTTAAAATTCGACCCTGAGGGCAGTTGTAATTTAGCGGTATGGACGCCCCCATAACTGAAATCGTGACGCACTTCTTGACAGCACCGAGTACTCACGCGGTCATTACAATCCATCAACAGCTTGGGTATATATAAGAAGAACTTTCGTCGTCGGAAGATACTATCTCTGCTCGACAACCAAAGTGCGAACGAAAATGATTTACTGGATCATACCGTACCTAGGTAGTAAACTTTCGTTAAAATATTCTTATCTTTTTTTAAAATATTATTATTAACAATAAAATTATCAATAATAATAATTATTATTATTATAATAATTTATATCAACGTTAATAATATAATTTCGTTAATATTCACTTATATATATTTATTTAGTTAATATTGTCGACCGATTAATCGTAAATTTTTCATTAAATTTTTTTTTATCAATGTATCATTGCAGTCGTCTACAACGGGAGTGACGTGGGCGATTGGAGATACGGACCGGAGCATGTACTCAAGGCGGAGGTGCGCTCAACTGCGACGATGGATAATTTGTCCAAGACGCATTCCAACATCGACATATACTTGGCGTGCAGACCGGCGGGGCTCTACGTAAGCGACGAAGACTCACCGTCGATGATTCGGTGTCGCGTTGAATCAGCGACGATCGACAATTGGAGCATCGAAGCCAATGGTTCCTCGGCGTCCCATTCGCCCGAGCCATTCGAGTTCGGCGACGTCGTCTTCGAGATCGGTTTCGTCGAGTGGGGCCTGCGTATGATGTGGATGTCGGAAACCAAAGTAACATGCAGGAACACCATGTTCTTCAGCATCTTCCAGTCGGTTCACTGGGGCATCACTATGCCCGTGCATAAATTCAAACGTCACGTAAAAATGGATAAGTCGATGATCGGTGCCTGCCACACGACTTTCGATTTCAGCAGCAAAACGTCGTCGAAGGACGAAACAAATGTTGAGAAAGCGATCGACGGGTACCGCTTCGATGTTCCCGGGGTCGAGGGAAGAACGAAGAACGAGCCGCTCGTCATTGAGAAGAATAGAAGGATGGCGCGGTGCTGGCCGCGGACCAACAACCTCTACTTGTTCGGCAATTGCGCCAACAAAGAGTCCGACAAAAAACATGGTTTATGGACCAACAGTCAAGTCGTGCGTATTAACGTTCATACCTTCTTTTCTTCTTCTTCTTCTTTTTTAATAGCCGTATGTGTATCGACTTGAAGAAATCTCATTGTACCGCTCCGATTTCAGACATCGTCTCGAAGCCGAATTTACCTGGGAAGAAATAGCTTCAGCGGGTACACGAGAGTCACTGGAACCTTGGAGTTTTTATCGGCCCAGAACAAGACGATGAGGAGCTTCATGAACGTCGATGAGTCGATACGCCTCAGTCTCGAGGCCATCAGGCCGGCGGAGGAAGCTCTTCAGCCAATGCCACGTTCAGCGAACAGTGGACCAATTCCTGAAAGAAACTGGCCGAAAAAGAACCCACCGGCAGTTTAATTTTTTATGTCATTCAAGTTCTGTGAAATACTTTTAGGAATACTCTATATATATATGGAATAGAATGATCTATATATATCTCAATCTCGAACCGTATCTAAACGTGCAATGTATCGTTAAAAATATACGTTTATTACTGTAGCTACATCGTTAAATTTATTAATATATTAATAAATTTTCCATTAAAAAAATAACATTTTTATTAGAATAACAATTAGAATTTACTTGAGAGTATCGACTTAGTGTAACATAATAATAATAATAATAATAATAATAATTTTATTCTCGTTTTCAGGGTGAGGAGAACCTGTTGAACTACCCAGGTGACAGACAATTGGATAAATGTTTCCCCACGAGCTTAACGAATTTACACTTTATTGACTGACTCACACTCTCGTGCCTTCAGCGCGCCACCGCTCTCGCGGAGTTGCACGATAAGCGGCGTCGTAGAATTTACGCACTTTACATTGAAGATCCTGCTCTGAGGACAGTTGCAATTTAGCGGTGGACTGCACGTGGAATACGAAGGAGGGGCCGCCACTCGTCCGATGCACGATTGAAACTCCTTCGTTACTGAAATCGTGACGTACCGGATTAAGTACGCACTCGGTCATTACAATCCATCAAGAGCTTGGGTATATAAGCCGAACTTTCGTCGGAGGAGGATTCTTAACTCTACGCGACAACCGAAGTGCGAACGACAATGATTTACTGGCTGATTCCGTACCTAGGTAAAAACTTTTGTTCAAATTTTCCACATCAATCGTAGATATTCTTTCGCTGCAAAAAAAATTGTAAATTTAATGTACAATTGTGATGAAAAATTAATATACTTTTTCATTGAAATTAAAGTAAATTATAAAAATGAAGGTACGTTCGTAGTAAAATTACGAAAGATTGTTTAAAAATAACATTTTAAAAATTGTTAAACAAAATTTACATGAAATTTAATATACCAGTTTTTGCATAAAAACATCCAGACCGGTGCATTAAATTTCATACGATTTTTTTACAGTGTTTGTCAATATCCTTGCTAAAAATAAAATTACCAATAATAATAATAATAATTTATAATGTTAATAATACTGTTTCGTCGACATTGACTCATAGATATTTTCTTGTGAAAATTGCCGAACGATTAATTAATTATAATTTTTTTGGACTAACGTGTCATTGCAGTCGCGTACAACGCGAGCGACGCTGGCAATTGGAGATACGGACCGGAGCATGTATTCAAGGCGGAGGTGCGCTCAACCGCGACGCTGGATAGTTTTTCCGAGTTGCATTCCAACATCGACATGTACTTGGCGTGCAGACCGATGAATTCAAGCGTGATTGAGTGTCGCCTCGAATCGGCGACGATCGACAATTGGAGCGTCGAAGGTGATGGCACGAGTTCCTCGGAGTCCCACGCGCCCGAGCCATTCGGGATCGGCAACGTCGTCTTCCGGGTCGAGTTCAAGGAGGATGGAGTATCGAGGCTCTGGTTGATGAACACCGAAGGAAGATACAGGCTCGACATGTTCCGCGCGATCTTCGACACGGTTCACTGGGGCATCGATTTGTCCGGGAAGAAATACGGGCGTTACGTCCGCGCGGAGAAGTCGATGATCGGTAGCTGCGAAACGACGTTCGATATCCTCAGGAAAAAGTCATCGCAGGAAGAGATGAATGCTGAGAGGGCGATCGACGGCTACAGCTTCGATGTTCCAGCGTTCGAGGGACGAGCGAAGGACGAGCCGATCGTCATTGAGAAGGATAGAAACGTCGATCGGTGCTCGAAGAAAGGGCTCTATTTCTTCGGCAATTCCGACGACGAAAAGTTCGACAAGAATCACGGTTTGATGAAGAAAACTGAAGCCGTGCGTATTACCGTTGATACCCCTAGTGGAACTGGTGCAACCGCGGATTCGGGGTTGCATCGTAGTCGCAGTCGCACTGGGGTTGACTAGACATGCATCCACGAGTTGCAATGACTACGACGAGACTCCGGGTATACTGAAATGAGACTGATCGCTTTGTTCAAACTTTTAACCTTTACTCGAGTAATCCCCATGCAACTAAAAATCAAATAAATAGAGTAGGGGAGAGCGGGGCAAAATGGCATAGCGGGGCAAAACGGGATAATGAGACAAAACCCAATTTTCCAATAACTTTTAAATGGTGGCAATGGTGGTAGGTGGGGCAAAACGGGTTTAAAAATCTGGATGTATCGTTGGGACAAAATGGGGCATCCAAAAATTATTGTAAGGTAGAGTTTTGCCCACACTGTCCCGTTTTGCCCCGGTCTCCCCGATACAACGATGGTTGCAAGGGTTACATAAAAACGACGCCAAAATAAAGGTTATCTACGAGTCTATAGAAAGTTACAATTTTGAACATTGTGCATTAGTCTATTGAAGTATGCCGATGGTCACCTCAGTTCCGTCAGGGACCTTCTTTTCTTATGACTTATGACCCTGAAGTTATCTGCATGGGACTAAATTTCATCAAGTCATAACGGCTGCGCGTTGCATCGTACAAACGTCGCTCGGGAAAGTTCCCGTAGAGAAGAAAATTCTGCAAGTGATCAATTTCTCTTCTTTTTTGAAGCGATGAAATTTGATGTCATACAGATATCTTTAGGGTCCGTTTTTCTTCTTATTTTTTAACATTGGCTTGATGAATGTTTATTCTACCGTTCCAATTTCAGAAATCGTCTCGAAGCCGCATTTCCTTGGGAAGAAATAGCTTCAGCGGGTACACGAGAAACATTGGAACTTTGGAGTTTTCGTCGTCGCGGACGAAGACGATGAGGAGTTTCGCGAACGTCGACGAAACGCTGCACATCAGTCTCGAGGCCATCAGGCCGGCGAAGGAAGATATTCGGCAAATGGGAGATTCGGAGAACGCTGGAACCGGAACTCCCTGGCCGACAGAGGACACACCGGAAGTTAAATTTTTTATGTAAATCGGATTCTGTGAATTACTTTTAGCGAAGGGGGACGGTAGTTCGTCTGGTCAATGGCAAGTGTAACATTCTAGACGAACGACTGATCTATCTATATGTCAATCTCGAACCGTACCTACATTTACAATGTATCGTTAAAAATATACATTTGTTACGGTAACTTTATAGTCCAATTTTAAAAAATTATAATCAAACAAGCCAATCAGTAAAGCCCAATGGCAGAAGGGCGCCGCCTAACGGGGCTAGGTTGGTACGCGATGGGTGCAGCATGAGTAAGAGAGACCGGGGTAAAATGGCACAGCGGGGCAAAACGGGATAACTAGACAAAACGCAATCTTCCAATAACTTTTGGATGGTTGTGATGGTGGTCCGTGCGGCAAAACGGGGTTGAAAATCCGGATATATCATTGGGACAACATGGGGCTTCTAAAAATTATCGGAAAATTGAGTTTTGCCCTCACTGTTCCGTTTTGCCCCACTGTCCCATTTGTCCCATTTGCCCCGCTCTCCCCTATTCTCCCCTATGACATCATCAGGGGTTCAAGCTACCCCTGATGATGTCACCGTCAGGTTTTCGTGGAAGTAGTAGGAGAAGCTGTACTGGAGATTCGGATCGGAATCGGTATCGATGGCCTTGGTGGCGACGGCCACGCTGGACTGGCTGGGATGAGACCGGCGTTTGCCATTGTCACGCAAGTGGCGAGAGCTACGAATTGAAATAGGAAAAATATTCATGTAATAAAATAAAAAAACATAAAATAAAATAAAATCAGAAATAAAACTTAATAAAATGATCAATTCTTTATAATAATATCGTTATTAAAATGACAATTACAATGGAATTGTGAATATCAACTTAGTGTGACATAATAATAATAATAATAATTGTATTCTCGTTTTTAGGGAGAGAAGATCCTGTCGACCTGCCTAGGTGACACAATTTGGATAAACGTTTTCTCACGAGCGCAACGAATTTACACATTATTGACTGACTCGCGCTCCGCGGAGTTGCATGATAGCGGTGTCCTTGAATTCTTGAATTTTATAATTAAGATTCTGCTATAAGAATCTCTGCAATTTAGTGGTGAGCCGCACTTGGAGTGCGAAAGGGGTGGGGCGGGGGAGGGGGAGGCGTTACTTACCCGATGCACGGTTGAGACACCCTTGTTACTGAAATCGTGACGTACTTGACAAAGTTCGCACTCTGTCATTACAATCTACCAAGAGCTCGGTATATAAGAAGAAATTTCGTCGTCGGAGGATTATTAACGCGACAACCGACAAACGACAGTGCAGACGAGAATGATTTACTGGCTGATCCCGTATCTAGGTAAACCTTCATTAACATTTTCTACATAACTCGCAAATATTTTTCTTAATATCATTATTAACAATAAAATTATCAATAATAATAATCATTCATAATAATATCAATAATTTCGTTAACATTAACTTATATAACGATTAATTAATTAAAAAAACAAAAGATCAATAATAATAGTAATTGATAATAATATCAATAATTTCGTCAACATTAACTTATAAATTATTAATTACTTAAGTTAATTAAATTAATTGAGGTATATAACGATAAATTAATTTAAAAAAATAAAAGATGCCAATTAATGTATTATTGCAGTGGCCTACAACGCGAGCGAGGTGGGCAATTGGAAGCACGGACCGGAGCATGTATTTAAGGCGGAGGTGCGGGGAACCACGACGACGGATAAGATGTCTGTGATACATCTCAACGTCGACATGTACTTGGCGTGCAGGCCGATGAATTCAAGCCTGATACAGTGTCGCGTCGAATCGGCGACGATCGACAATTGGAGCACCGACGCCGATGGTGCGAGTTCCTCGGAGTCGCATTCGCCCGAGCCGATGCAGATCAGCGACGCGGTCTTCCAAGTGGACTTCAACGAGGCTGGCGTATCGAACCTCCGGTTGACGAACGCCACGGGAAAATACAAGCTCAACATGTTCCGCGCGATCATCGACACGGTTCACTGGGGCGTCGACGTGTCCGGGAAGAAATACGGACGTTACGACAGCGCCGAGAAGTCCGTGGTCGGCAGCTGCGAAACGACTTTCGTTATCCGGAATGCGACGCCATCGAAGGAAGAAACGGAAGTTGAGAAGGCGATCAACGGATACAGCTTCGATGTCCCTGCGTTCGAGGGAAGAACGGGGAACGAGTCGATCGTCATTGAGAAGAATCGAAATGTCGATCGGTGCTCGGAGCAGACGCTCTACATGTTCGGCGCTATCGACAACGAAGAATACAACGACAAAAACGGCGTGACGAAGAAAACTAAAGTCGTGCGTGTTACCGTTGATACGTTATTTTCTTCTTTTTTTTAAGAACCCTAAAGTATCGGTTTGGAGAAATTTTATTGTTCCGTTCCGTTTTCAGACATCGTCTCGAAGCCGAATTTACCTGGGAAGAAATAGCTTCAGCGGGTACACGAGAACCATTGGAATTTTGGACTTAACGTCGTCCCGGGCGCAGTCGATGAGGGGCTTCCTGAACGTCGACGGATCTATACACCTCAATCTCGAGACCATCAGGCCGGCGAAGGAAGATATTCGGTAAACGGGAGATTCAGCGAACGCTGAATCCGACAGAGGACGCATGAGCGGTTACATTTTTTATGTAACTTTCGTTCTGCGACATATTTCGCATTGTTAACATTTTCGACGATCGAATGATCTATGTATTTGTTATGCACACAGAGCTGCCGGCTGAGCGTGCCGGTTGCCGTGTAAGGTAGAGCGGGGCAAAATGGGGCAACGGGGCAAAACGTCATTTTCCAATAATTTTTGGATACCCGAATTCGCCCTATCGGATACATCAGACTTTTCTGCCCAGTTTTGCCACCTTGTCCGATCTAAAAATGATTGGAAAAATGAATTTTGCCCAAAAACCCCGTTTTGCCCCGTTGCCCCATTTTGCCCCGCTCTCCCCGACATGCATTTTATCAGCGTCACCTACGGGTCGGGTCAGTTCCAACTTGCACACCTAGGCTCTTGGCATGATACGCGATACACACTCGTCAGGTGAGCTTGTGTAGGTCGGGTGTATTGCAAATATGTCATTTTGAACCGTATTTACATTCATAATGTGTCGTTACAAATATACACTTATTACCCGAAGCTTTCTCTGTGAGCAAGCAAAAAATACAGAAAATGCTTTCTCATAGAAGAAGGTTTGCGAATAAAGCAACATTGTGAGAGAGCGATACGAAAATTTCCATTTTCAACTTTTTGTAATATTATTGTTATTAGAATGATAATTAGAATTGAATTGAAAGTATCAACTTAGTGTAATATAATAATAATAATAATAATTGTATTCTCGTTTTGACTGAGAGGAAATCCTGCTGACTTACTTACACAGTCAAAAAAATGTGTACTTTTTACAACTTACTAGGGACAATGACGCGCGCGAGCGGAAATTTGTTAGCGCTGCAGCGCTCCGTTTGCCCAAGATATCTAAATTAGTAGTTTGATAAGGGAACTACAAT
>JAPYZC010002356.1:0-16947 GCA_030522665.1 Ichneumoninae sp. A BG-2022a
AGTTAGGTAGCTTAGCTGAGTGCGGGTAGGGAGTGATAGGGGGGAATCGGGATGGGGTCCGTAAAAACCCGAAAGGGTATACGGTGGAATTGGAACAATGAATATAAAAAAAAACTATAACGAATAAGTTAATTAAATACCAAATAATATATATTTCAGTAACACAAGTCTCTACACCGTATGCATCGGTTACAATTACAATGAACCGTACCGTATAACCTGTAAGTAATTATAGAAGGCTCAAACTGCGTTTGAAGCCTTTGGCTTTGCAAAGCTGAAGATCGATAGTTAATTAAGCACACCGCCCGCTATTCTGCGCCATTCTGCGTACGGTGAAACTTCTACGCCAAAGCCAGTTCCGAAATGTTAAAACCCAGCCGCAATTGATGCCACTGTAACCGATCTCGATACACCCACGATGCACCGAACCATCAATTTTTTTTCTTTCGCCACCCGCAGTTGCGCATTTAGTTGTTTTTACCCAGCCTTTGTGGGTCGGAACTTGTCAGGCCGAATATTCTACAAGGCGCGTTAACTCACGCTTGCTGGTTACTCATTGTGAATCACTGCGAACAGTATTACTTTCTGGGAGAGAACGGCGTAAAGCGGACTGTTTTTTACCTATTTTTCGCCGTACATAAAAGGCAATCTCATCCCAAATGGCAGACACGAGTTCGCTTCGCCCTGGGGTTCCCTTTTACCCCGTTCTTCCCACCTCCTCCGCCATGGTTAATTATTCCATCCTACCATTCCATCCCACGTCCCGCGGTTAATCCGCGAGGCTTCAGATCTCTCGCTCAAATCCCTTATATATTTTGTATACCGCACGATAGGCTGTAGGCTGCCCGTCATTGATTCCTGATTTTTCTGGTTTTTCTATCTTCCTCAATATTTTCCTCGATGTCTTAACGGGGTCGAAGATATCAGGGAAGACATCTAGCAAGACCGATGTCTTGCTGGATAGCTTGCTTGATGTCTTCGATTCCGTTAAGGCAGTGTACATAGGGGAGAGCGGGGCAAATTGGGACAGTGGGGCAAAACGGGACGGCGAGGGCAAAACTCAATTTTCCAATAATTTTTGGATGCCCCATTTCGTCCGAGCGATACATCCGGATATTCAACCCCGTTTGATCCCACGGACCATCGTCGTCACCATCGAAAAGTTATTGGAAAATTGCGTTTTGTCTCATTATCCCGTTTTGCCCCGCTGTGCCATTTTGCCCCGCCCTCCCCTATATATCGGCCCTCCCTCTTGATCGCCAGTTACTGACATAGTTTCATCTCTTCCTGTGCAACCCTCCTCATTGGCGATTAAGTTATTAAATACTTCACCGCTGCTCAGCAAATCTATGCGTCTTGACCTACTTGCTGTTTGGATAATCAGCAATTTGTTCCTTCCTACCGGAATTGTCCTACAGCTGTCGTACGGATACTAGAGAAGTACGTGGATAACGAAGATTAAGAGGTAAATTTCTACGTTGGATAAAATAGGAAGAGACGCGATGGACGTAGAATCTTGCGATGCCCGTTCGATTTCACCGGGTTTATCGTTATCTTTCACGAACAATTTATCCAACGGCTGGCTGACATTCCCCATCAGGTATTCCCAAAAGCCCATTCTCACCGGCAGGAAGTCCCTCTCCATGCTAATATCCGGCAATCTTCCGGAACCGATTTTCATGTACCGCTGATCCTCCTTATAGGGCTCCCAATCCGGCGTTAGCCTGGCGCTCGGTACCCTGTTCACGTGAATAATTAAAGGACCATCAACCCGCTTCCGGCCTATCGATATCGACTCCCGTCGGAGTGTTACGATTATAATACGCAATATATATGTGTATACCCGTCTTTGACGAAGCCGGACCACAGTTCCGTCATGATGTTCACCATGGTCCAATCATTGCCTGTATTGTGCAACTGTAGGTCCGCGTACTGTCTATTCAGGCATGGAAACAAGTAGTTCAAGTCATCCGTATGTGCGACCCCTGTTAACGAGAAACGGATATTTCTGTTATTGTTGTTGTTATTGTGCGAATATTTCACGTAATTGGCTCCGGACTGTAACTTCAAGCCTCTATTGATGTTTTCTTTTTAAGGGATCATCTCAGTGTGACCGCCCGAAAAATCACTGATTTTCGCGATTTTTTTTTTTCATGGTTAGGATATCCTAATCGGTCTGGGTTTTTTAAATTTGTTGCGATGATTTTTTAGTTTTTTATTATTGTTATTAATTATCAAAAATTTTGTAAATAAAAAGAGTCCTAATCGGTGTCCACTTTTCCGGGATCAATTTTGATCTCAAACAAAAATTTCAAAAAGATTATTAATCTGTGACGATAGCGGCTGGAAAGCCGCTATCGTCCTATGGAGGCTTTTAAAATTTTTTTTTTACAAAATGGCGGCGATTTGAACAAAAAGTAGTGAATTTGTCATTTTTTTCGACAGTTTTTCGAGAAAAAAAATAGGAAGTTAAAAAAAAGCTTCCGTAGGACGATAGAGAATGACAAGACGAATGTTCTGTAAAAATTTGAAATCGATAGCTTGAAAACTCTTCTCTCGGCAGCGGACACCGTTTTGAAAAACACCATTCCGAGAAAAACGCGCTTCAACTTTGAGATCAGGTTGTGACGGTTCGTTCCCTTTCTCTAAAAAATGCTGTAGTGACGAAAATAATTCGAAATTCGATTTTTAAATTTAACACCATGTTTGTAACCGTGTATACTATCCGATAATTAAAAAAAAAAAGATTTTTTGAAAATTTCACACTGAGATGATCCCGTAATTACTTATTTTTATATAGTATACTGTATAGTTTTATATAGTAACCTATATAGTTTTATACATTATAGTGTACTTCGTTTGAATTACCGTATCGCCGTGGGATTCCATGTAAATATGTTTTCGAGAACGTCCCCTCGTAGGAAAAGAGGTAAAAGTAAACACTCGAGTTCATCAAATCCACTTGATAGTTCATAGCTTGATAGCTGGGCCACGTTATCAAGGCGTCACCTGTCATCTTGAGTATTTCATTGATTACTGGCGATGCAAATCATGCCGATGTGTTTGCATATTACTGTACCTGTGTCAGGTTGCGGCCCATGTCGAGTCTTTCGGTAGTTCCGGCTTCTGCGGGGAAGTAAAATTCTCTCAAAGCTCCCGTGAAGCCCGTCGCATTCGATACGACTTCTTCGCACTCAAGGAAATAAACCCCGACGTTCGCAATGTCGTCAACGAAGCTTCTCATGAGTCCTCCATTCTGGAGCAACTCTTTGGAATTCAAACCAATTTTACATTACATAGAAGTAAGTGTTTGCAATCGTCAAGTAATTGATGTTCAGATTGACGTACTCAACTACTCAAATACTGCACAGTACTTGAAGCCATAAGTACTTGGTATTTATGCCCCAACTTACTTAGTGCCCCAAGTACTTAGTGTTCCAAGTACTTAACATTCCAAGTACTTAATGTTCCAAGTACTTAGTGTTTCAAGACTTTGTGTTTGAAGTACTTCGCACTTCAAGTCTTGGTATTCCAAGTACTTGATATTTCAGGTACTTCGATTTCGAGTACTTGGTTTTTTAAGTTCCTGGTATTTCAAGTCCTTGATATTTCTGTATGTACCTGAAGTACTTGCAGTATTTGTCAAGCTAGGAAGTAAGAAGTATCACACTATTAGCGGGCTCACCAATCGTCTTAGCTAAGCCTTCGTCAGTCACCACTCCGGTTATCCAAGGGATGTCTCGAAATTCACCGTGTTGTATCGTCGTCATAGGGTGTTTGGTTATAATCGCGTCATCGCTGTACACTTCCACAGTAGGGCCAAAGTTGCACCAGGGATTCTCTTTCCACACGTGCTACCGTCATACAACGCAAAAAATACAGATAAAAAAAACGTCAAGAAATGTTGTCATAGAAATACGACATGAAAAATAGGATAATCGATCGTACGAATAAATTCATGGCGTTGACAAGCCGAGAGGGACTCATATGTCTGAAGCAACTGAGAATCGTTTCGTCCTCCTCAACGGCCTCGTTGTACACGATCTCATCTTTGTCACTGCCGAATTCGTCGAGCAGATAATTCTGGAAGTCGACGATTTTTCGATTGGTCGTGCAACCGAGTTCCTTGGCGACTAAGAGATACTTCATTCTCATGAAAAAAGGGGGATGGATAGCCCAGGGCGCGACAGCCGAGCCGCTGTGAGTGATGTACTTGTCGAAAAGGCCCTCGGTGCTGGGCGAAAGGGCGAGATGATGGACAGCCGCTGCTCCGCCACTCTGACCGGCCAACGTTACCATTTTCGGATCACCCCCGAAATCTATTATATTGCTCTGAATCCACTTTAATGCTTCGACGATATCCTTGATTCCGGCGTTTCCCGGTACCCTTTCAGTAGCAGTCGACAAGAAACCTTAAAAATAAATGAACCATCTGCACTCGCTCGACCAACTCTTTTCACAGTTGAAAAAAATGGAAAAATGGCACGGGGAATAATTTAGGGCAAATGTGAAATAGCTTTTAGGCGTTGATTTGACCGAAACAAGGTAAGTCTATCCGCTGCTGATTTCATAACATTTTCTGATTGCATGAACCCTGATAGTTATTAATGTAGGGGAGAGCGGGACAAAATGGAACAGTGGGGCAAATCTAAATGGAACAATTATTTTTTAATGCCCCATTTTGTCCCAACGATACATCCGGATTTTCAACCGCGTTTTACCCCACTTACCACCAACGCGTCCATACAAAAGTTATTGAAAAATTGCGTTTTGACCCGCTCTTCCCTATGTAGGTACGAAACGCCTGAAATATATTTCCCATATCGGTAAAGTCCGACAACTTCTTCGGAATGTGAAGTAAATGATTCGGGCCGCGATAAAAAAATTGGGACTATCACCTTGTATGCGACAAAACTAATGAAAAGACAATTAAAATGAACAAGGTTAATTTTTTTTTTTTTTTACCAAAAATGCCGAGACGATAGTTGACGGTGATCAAAACGATTTCATGGTCCATCAGATAATCCGGGGCAAAGTAGGTGCTGTTGTTGCTCCCCGTGTTGAAGCCACCGCCGTGAACAAACACCAGAATGGGAAGCTTCCGGTCGCTCGGAATCTGCGAAAATCCTCGAGAGATTAGTCGGCTCGGTCGAGGTGGCTTTGATCGTGCCAAATTTCCATTCTCTCATCCCTCGCCCGCAGCCTTCCCTCCTCTTTCCTTTTTAAGTCTGCTGTTTGCCACAGGTGAGCTGCGTTGAATATACGCAATACGAACGCAGTCCCAATGCAAAAGGATAATTCTTTAAATGTTTCACTTCCTCATAGAGGAAACTTTGTTTTCATGACAATTTTTTTCGATATTTTAATGAAAACGTTTTCAGAATGTTCGAAAACGTTGGAAAATCGTATTTAGAAAAAATGTTTGGATATGTGTGTGTCTCAGTCCCGAAAAAGGTAATCCCTTATAACTTGAGAACGGTTTGAGCTATCAAGCTGACATTTCTAAGGTAGGTAGAGGAATAAATCCTCAATGTTTGGTTAAATTTTTAGGAAAATTCTTTCACTCATAAAAATTTAACGCATTTTTGAAGTTTGATAAAAAAACTCTTTGTGCGCGCTAGCTCTTACATTTTCTGAGCTATCGGGAAAAAAAGTTGTACACAAAGGGATTATTATCGACTGATGATCCCTATATTATTTGGCGAGGTTCGATGGAATTTTATGAGGTTTTGAATTTTTTTAATTTTATGAAAAATTTGTATTTTCTTTCTGACGCGAGTTTTCGTATTAAATATTGAGTTAAGAGTAAAATTTGTAGCAGATTTATGAACAGTGGGGAAATTTAGATTAAATATAATCCATGAGCGGCGATTAAAGGAAAAACTTTTTCGCAAATTTTTATAACCAATATTGCAAAAATAAGTGATTTTGACTATATTTTGTATTTTCAAACAGCGACATTTTTTAATCGCAATTATTTTCTTTTACCGATAAAGCTTCCTCCTCAAGAAAGCCAAAAAATCCGGAAAATAATTTTTCGTAGAAGCTTCGTACCCAAAAGTAGATTAGATGAGAAAGCTTTGTGAAAGTCTCAATTTTCACGCTTTTTTTCGCGACTAATTTTCGGGAACTTGGGGTGAAAAAAGTGAAAACATCTCTTCACCAACACATCACAACACCAAACTCGGCGATGTGTTTGAATAATCTATAGAAAAACAACTTTTCATATCCTGCTTGAAATCGACGCAATTTTCACGACCGCGAACCATTCAACATTTTTGGTGATGTTTGTCGTCGCTTTTTTCGCGAGCCTTAATGGGTTAATTAGCGGCGAATCGCAGAATGACGAGTTACCACAACCTCGAATCCATTTAGCTAAATGAATCGTGCTCGCGAGCTCGCGACCTCGTCGGATAATTTATCTCGCGTTACCGTGAAAGCGCGTGTGACTGGGTTTGCGTCGAGGCTCACATTTGCACAACAAAAACAACACGTTCACTAAAAATAAAGTGGGAAAAACGTGAAAAATAAATTTTTACCAGAGGTACGAAGATATTGAGATGAAGACAAGCTTCGTCCCCGACGGTGTTTCCATCGTTATCCAGTTGAACGCACTTCGGCCCGTCCTCCGTCGCGTCGCGAATGTCGCTCCACTTTTCGCTCCAAGGCTTAGGACTCTGTCAGGAATTCGCGTGAATGAAAATTATTATTTTGCAATCTTTTTAGAAATTCGACGATCCTCGAAAAATTATCATTTTGCAATCTTTTTGAAAATTCGACGATCCTCGAAAAATTATTATTTTTCAATCTTTTAAAAAATTGAGACGATTCCCGAAAACTATTATTTTGCAATCTTTTTTAAAAATTCGGACGATTCTCGAAAATTATTATTTTGCAATCTTTTCGAAAATCCGGACGGTTCTCGAAGTTCTCGATAGTCTCAGATACGCGCATCACGGTTACCTGAAAACGTAGATCGCCTGTCGGCGGTTCTGCGTAAGGAATCCCAAGATAAGCCGCGACTGAGAGATTCCTCGTGCTCGTCAACCATTTTCCTCGAACCGTACCGAACTTCGTCTCCACCACTGGAACACCTCCTCCGTCCACCGTCGCGAGTAAAAAAAGTATCAAAAGTGCGTAGCACATAACGCTCGGTCTTCCCGAGAAAAACGAAAAAAAAAAGTTTTTATCGGCCCCAAAATTTCAAATCCGTGGCCTGATTTTTTTTCGCTTCTTTTTTGACTCTTCGGCAGCTGATCGATCAACGGTGTTTGAGAATGTTGTCGCGCTCTCTTCTGTTTTTTCGCGACGTTCCCCGAGAGTGGAGCGGAAACTCGCCTATTTTTTGTGACTCCCAAAAAATAGACTAAAAAAATATTTTCGGGCCCAAAATTCCAAAACCGTTGCTTGATTGTTTCGCTCCTTTTTTGACTCTTCGACGGGTGATCGATCAACGACGTTTAAAAATGTTGTCGCGTTCCCTTCTTTTTTTCGCAACGATCGACGACAGTGGAGCAGAAACTCGACTGTTTTTTGTGACTCCGGAAAACTGACTGAAGTTTCGACGGAGTTGGACGATTACCCTCGTCGCGCTCCGCTCGCTCTACTTTGTGTTCACCACTCGCGGATGCAACGAGGCTGATGGCATACGCAAATATAGCGGAAAAGCTTTAATTAAACGACCACGATGCCGTGGAATTCCCTCGCTATCGCAAGGTCATATAACCGCGCGATATAGTGTATTGTGCTTCGGCAAACTGTGGTACCCCCCTGTCGGACCAATCCCACCGACGATGATGATAACGACTCGTCGTTTGTGAAATAATTCTGCATGCCTGGATTTCCATCGTTTTAGATTCAGCGTGAGAAAACTACGCGTTATTGCAATCTCGAACAGAGCATGTTTCACCGTACGTCCTGTCCAAAATGACATCAAAACTGTATAGTAAATTTTGGAATTTGATAGCATTTTGTAACACCCCAATAGTGATTAAAAACATCGTCAAAATTGATCAACCTGCTTTATCGTGGAGGCAGCATCTGCGGACTATGGAAAATATTGGGAAATTAGTGAGCAAATATCATTTTTACGTCCTGTCCAAAATGTACTATACAGTTTTGATGCCATTTTCGCACCGTGTTTGTTCTCTTGCTATGGGTGAACAATCCATAGCAAGAGAATAAAAACGGTGCGAAAATGGCATCAAAACTGTATAGTAAATTTTGGAATTTGATAGTATTTTGTAACACCCCAATAGTGATTAAGAACATCGTCAAAACTGATCAACCTGCTTTATCGTGGGGGCAGCATCTGCGGACTATGGAAAATATTGGGAAATTAGTGAGCAAATATCATTTTTACTATTTTTTATATCGAGCCACAACGCTTTTTAATTTCCGTAGATTTTTCAGAACACATTTTTATCGTATAGCATATTTCACCGTAGATCTCGTACTTTCGTAGCAGGAGAACAAAAACTACGAAAACGGTATGGTAAATTTTGGAATTTTATAGTATTTTGTAACACCCGAATAGTGATTCAGAGCACCGTTCAAATTGATCGACCGGCTTTCTCGTAAAAGCTTTTGCGGACTGTGGAAAATATGGAAAACAGTGGAAAATCCGTGTACGAATGTAATATTGAGTAGTTTTTACATTCAAGATTCAACTCTTTTCAATTTCCGTGATCCGCAGATTTTTTCAAAACACATTTTCAGCGTATAGGAGGACACGCCTACTCGCATCAGTGGTTACCATGGGAGCTCGAGGCTGAAGGTACTTTTCCTTTGGTGTGACTTAAATTATATACGGTAGATGGCGGTGGCTTCTGGTAAACGCTACAGCGTGTCCGTCCGCAGCGGGGTGAACGGTGGCCTAGCGGATCACACGCACCGGGTCCGCGTTCGATTCCCGGTCGAGTGTTAATGGATTTTTCTGTACTTTTCTGCTATTCCCAAGTAGCTAGGATTCCAGATTAATCCGTAGGTTAAAAGAAAAAAGCAAAGCCTGAAGAAAACAAAAATTGGATCGGTTGAGAGGATTACACCTTAAGATGGAGCTTGAAGCCCTTAACATACTATATAAAATAGAATACAATAGAAAACGCTACGATTATAAATAAATAACAATTCCAGGCTTCTCATGGGGCATTGGAAACTCGGCACAATCTCGGCTGCAGCGTGATGCTTCATTTGTATGCACAGTATGCGGCATCATTTGCGATTGTACGTAGAAGTGGGGATCGCCGACGTGATTTTTCGATATGTCACCACGAACTTTTAACCAGATTTCTCCAATTATGATGTATTACCTTCAGTTCATACGTCCGCTCACAAATGTATTGACACAAACATAGCTCAGGCTATGAAGTTTCAGTATACCAAAATCTGTTAAATAATTTTTTGCGGTTTCGATGTTTGTAGGCACTTGCGAAACGTGCCGAGCCGGTGGATCGCAGTGAAACGCATAACTCCCATCTTTTTGCCCTAGCGGGCAGTCGGGGGTAAAAATAAGCGTTTCCGTTAACAAAGGTGTCGAGAAGTTTTACTGTAAATATATAGCAACAAAGCGCATCACTAAAACTTAAATCGAGATTATATTATGAAAATTGCTATCAAAAAGCCTCTTCAGTTCCGGCTTATTTACGCAAATATAACTGGTAGCGTTTCATTAAAAAATGTAATAAAATAAGATAAAAATCTAAGTACTTGACGTCGTGACGCTGTTCCGTCTCGTGTTTTTAAAGAGACGCAGAATTCGAATCCGGGTTCGATTCCCGGCCGAGTATTAATGGATTTTTCTGTGCTTTTCCGTGATGCCTAATTGGTTGGGATTCCACATTAATCGGCGGGTTCAAAAAAACAGCATAGTCTGAAGGAAAAAAATTAGGATCGGTTGAAAAGATCCTTTCTACGATGAACGCGTCAGCATGACCACCACAAGATGGAGCTCGAAACGCTTAAAATATACTACAGAAAAAAATCGTTTCCGTTAAGTAAGGTATGGCGAAAATTTACTGTATGTACATAGCAACAAGGCGCATTGCTAAAACTTGAATCGGGATTATATTATGAAAGTGTCTATCAAAAAGCCACTTCACTTCCAGCGTATTTTCGCAAGTATTATACGGCAGTACTTCATAAAAAAAAATGTAATAAAAATAAAAATGGAAGTACTTCGCGTCGAAGCGCTTCTGCGTCTCTTGAACTCGTCTTACCTCCAACCAAGCAATTTCCAAGTATCAATATTAAAACACAATCCAAGATACACTTTACGATCCAAGACCCCTTTAGATAGCTTTTACCGGCAGAATTTATACACCGAAGCACAGCAGTTAATGGTGAATCTCACTACGATAATGTACACCGACTTGCGCTGGTTTAAGGATTATATCTTTACCTTGCACCGAATATTTCCCGAATTTTTTTCGCTGGACTAAATGTCCGGCTGAAAATGTATATAAATTTTATGACATTTTTATGCACAAACCGATAGGTTAAATAAAATTTACAAGTATGAGGTGAAATTGACGCCCGACACATTAAATCGAGTTTTATAGACGTGTTTGATATACCGTTCAATTAAATTTACCTGAATATCATATACTAAATTTAATACACCGATTTATGGACAAATACTTCATAATTTAGATTATCAATTTTGCTAAACATTTTAACGTCCGCCGCTCGGCAATGCTGTGCGGGCCCGTAGAACAAGGTCGACATCGAGCGAGTCGTTAATGGCGACAGCTTATCGATTTTAATGAAAATGATAATTAGTGGCAAACGATGGCACTTTGGAAAACAAACTTCCGGGGAGGTTCGCGTAGTCTGTCCCGAACGATTTAGACATTGCCAAAACAAACTCGTCAGTAAAAAAAAGTTTTTACTTTATACAACAACGTTTACACAAACGTTCACAATTTTTTTATTCTCCGATCGGACCAAGCGGCTCTACTTTTACAAACAAAAATACAAACTACAGTCGTCAATGACACTGGAAATAAATAGCCAGGTTTGTACATTCAAACCTCAACAAACGGGTTTGTCACTTATTTATCAAAATTATTTTTACCAAACTTTGTATTCTGATTTCACATTATTTTTTATTGTGTGGTTGCATACACAAAAAAAATTTGATAATTAAGTAACGGTATTGGGAGCTTTCTTTACGTAAACTGTTTCTAAAATTTCAAACACATGTGCGTTGCAATTTTGCAGTCAAATTTTTATTTTTAATTAAAATTTGTGTAAATTTCAGTAAAAAGATTTGTAATTTTAATATCTGGTATTTTTATTTTACAAAAGAAGTACATTAGTCTTCAATTAATGTAAGTAATGTAAGCAAATTTCAAGTTCCAGTACATTAAATTTCCAACTTATTTTTACAGTGTAGATATGTCGAATTATTTCCGACATAATTATTATAAGACCCGTAATGGGAGCATTTATCTTGCTGGCCTGAAGGAACAGGCAAATTGAATTTGAAAACAGTCGATACGGACCCGCTTCGGAATGAACGGCGAATCCTTGTGATCTCCTCAACCCGCGCAGCTTTCCCATTTCCTCCTTGCAGAAACAGGTCTGTATATCGTCATCTTTTAGCGGGACGCGATGAGATCGAGAATCAATCAGAAGGATGCAATCACACGGAGTTGCTGAGGGACGGCTCGGGGCGAGGGGGTGGGGGAAGATCTGTGTTGAGAGTAAGTAGTTAGCAGTAAGTTTGTTGACACGACGAGACATCGAGGGGACCTCCATCGCCGGCTATCTCCCTCCGTGGGATTTCATTTACGAGATGCGCACCTCAAGAGGATCTCCCAACCTGCCACTGATGAACACGAAGTAGCATTGAAGATTGCGTACGGATCACGAGGCCAAATTAATTTGATTTCTCGATGTCAGAGACCCTCGACTTCTAATATATTCCCACGAATCCAGTTCAAAATTTCCGTCCAATCCGCCACGGGGTAAAAAAACATTTTGTAGATTCCAACTCCTATATTCCAATTTTTTTCTTGTTATTTTTCCAATTTTTTAGTTGAAAACACGGTTCGTTGAAAAGAGAAGTTGTAAAATTAACGAGAAAAAGAGAATGATGGGGAGGAAACGTTTTTCAAGTATAAAAAGGTTTTTTGCGAATTATCGATTGCAGACAATCGATAATTAATAATAATGGAATCAATAATAAATCATCGCAACAAAAAGTAGGTATCACTTAGGTTCTGGAGGTGTTTAGATATGTATTTACCTTTCTGGCTGAATGAACAGGCAAATTGAATTTGAAAACAGTCGGATAATATATTGTCACGAATCCAGTTCAAAATTTTTGTCCAAACCGCCACAGGGTAAATAAAACGTTTTCCTAACGCATGCACATAAAATCCAGCTTTCCGTTTCTGTGAAGTGTGCGCAGAAAGGTTTTGTGCATTGCGGGCGAGAAAAATACTGCGCATGAATACAAATGCAATATGATCTTTTTTCCGCACTGGTGCAGGAAGGTGCCTTTCTGCGCACACTTAAGAAAACCGAAAAGCGCAATTTTTGATAATTTAATAGAAAAAAATATGTGAATGGCATGGGCGTAGAAAAGTGAGTCCTGACTCCCTCCTTTCTTCCTTTCCTCTCTCCGCGCTTGCCATAAAAATAACTATTTTTTACATCCCATCTACAACACTTTTTGTTTCTTATTATTTCTCTATTTTTCGAGAAGTTAAAACCACGCTTCGTTAATGAAAAAAATTGCAAAAGTAACTAGAAAAAAAATTGCGGACAAGAAACGTTTTTCGGAAAGGTTTTTAACTCGTAGGACAACCGATAATTAATAATAATCAGATCGATAATAAATTATCGCGAAAGAAGGCAAGTATCGCTAAATTTTTGGATGGCAAGATCGGAGAAAGCTCCGCTCTCGCCATACAAATAACTATTTTGAACATCCCAACCACAACAATTTTTGTTTCTTATTATTTCTCTATTTTTCAAGAAGTTAAAACCACGTTTGGTTAACGAAAAAAATTGCAAAAGAAACTAGAAAAAAAAATAGCGGACAAGAAACGTTTTTCGGAAAGGTTTTTAACTCGCAGGACAACCGATAATTAATAATAATCAGATCGATAATAAATTATCGTAAAAGAAGGCAAGTATCGCTAAATTTTTGGATGTGTATGGAACACATTTTATGTATAGAAAATGCATAGAGTATCTTTTTTCAAAAGGTCATCCATATATACAGAGCTGAAGAGTCGGTCACGAGCCAAGAAACTTTTCTACTAATGTGGAAAAGGACCCTCGAGTCGAGGTGTGAGCAAACAATTCCGTATTTTTTAAAGCACGAGGTTGCCTCGCGCGTCAATTAACGTTTTCAGCGCGACTAATTGCTCTCCTCGCGTAAGTAGGTGCGGCTGTGAATCGGCGCGATGGGCCACGACAGCGAGGAAGCAGACACGCGGGCACTGCAGAAGTGATACAGTGAGCCACGAGAATACCGCAACAGGCGCTTCTCCCGACGGTCGACTTCTGTGAATTACTGGTTCGCGGATCGCTTTATCGCCGGTAACGAGACACGTCGCTCGAACACTCTCGGGTTCTCTTTTCCTCTCGCTTTCCGTTTCCGGTTCACTTTTCCCTGTTTATTCCATTTTCGAGTCGCGCGTTTCAGAAAGAATCGCGCGAAACTTTCACCCCCGCTTCTCGAAGTAGGCAACGCTCGGCAATCGCTGCCTCCTTTCGATTCCTCTTCCTCATCTATGACCCTGAAGATATCTGCATGACATCAAATTTTATCGTCGACAAGTCCAACGAGTCCGTCAATGCACTGCCTCAGGAGGAAAAAAATTGTTCACTTGCGGAATTTTATTCTCCAAGTCAAATTCCCGAGGGAAGTTAGCGAGATGCAAATCACAACCCTTAGGGGAGAGCGGGGCAAAATGGGGCACCGGGGCAAAACGGGGCAGTGAGCAAAACTCAAGTTTCCAATCATTTTTGGGTGTCCGATTTTGCCCTGCTGGTACATGGGGATTGTCTGTCCCGTTTTGCCCCATTTTCCCATCCAAAAATGATTGGAATATGGCGTTTTCCCGTGCTGCCGCGTTTTGCCCCAGTGCCCCATTTTGCCCCGCTCTCCCCTATATCTTGATGAAATTTAGTTTCGTGCAGATATCTTCAGGGTAATTTACCTACGACCCTGAAGATATTTACATGATGTCATATTTCATCGATGGCAAATCTCTCTTAATGCACTGATTCAGGACATTTTTTTTTCACGAAGCGAAGTTTGTGCAATGCAAAACACAGCCGTTGTAACTTGATGACATTTGGTATCGCGCAGATATCTTCAGGGTCATACACCTATGACCCTGAAGATATCTGCATGACATCAAATTTCATCGTTGGCATGTCTTTGGCAGTGCACTGATTTGGGAACAAAGAAAAAATTGTTCCGTTTCAGAATTTCATTCTCCAAGTGAAATTTCACGAATGAAGCTCGGGGAATACAATATACAATATACAGCCATTAAGGTAAATGTCCCAGTGACCGAACCCGTCCCAGTGGCCGCGCAGAGCATGGTTGCAAAATAGACGCAAATACGATTTTTCATGTATGTACGGGAACTGGGACTTCGCCGTTACGGCCACTGGTGTGCGACCACTGGTACGTTTGTGCAGCCACTGGTACTTTCGCCTTACAACTTGATGAAATTTAGTCTCATGCAGATGTCTTCAGGGTCATCGTCACCTTCCTTCTCGTCGTTGTCTTAACTTTCGTCTCCGCACGTCTCCGATTTTGCACCGAGAATTCCGAGCGAATAATTCTCGCGTCTCGTAACATCGTCGCTATACCCCGTTAGTATTGCGCTTAGTCGCTGTATACCCGGTATTAAATCGAAATTGGGTGCGGTTTTCGTCACCGACCTTGCCAACGACGCCGCCAGGCTAACGTCCGTTACAGATGCTTGCGGTCGGGGAACATGTTATTGCTCGTCGTATAAACGAGATGAGATATCCCGTACACATCTCGGCACACGGAATTATATCTTCGGGATTGCTTACACAGTAATAACACAAATATCCTGTTCGTCGATATTCGGGACGTAATGTCGAAACGTCGTTAATCTTCTCTTGCTCACCGCCATTTTTTTTTCTCCATCTCTCGTCAACCGTTTTGCTGGAAAAAATTCAATTTCGACGTTCGGTTCATTTTTTCCGATGTTCCAGACAAATTCTACACGCGTTTCTATATTTTTTTCAATTTAAAAACAATTATTTTTTTCACGGAAACAAAGCTACCTCTCGGAAGGAAGCATTTGTTTTTCCCAACGCATGCACGTAAAATCACGCTTTCCGTTCCTGTGAAGTGTGCACAGAAAGGCACTTTTTCGCATCGCGTGCGAGAAAGTGCCTTTTTCCGCACACTTCCCAAAACGTAACTTTCGAGCATTTGTTAGAAAAACTTATGTGAACGGTACGGCTTTAGAAAGGGTTCTTTAGGAAAGATTCCTGACTCCCTTTCTGCACCCATGCCATGCAAATAACTAGGGTTAAAGGGGGGAATATGGACCGGTCCATATATCATTGATTTACGTGTTAATTGAGGTGGGCCATATTCACCACATTTACCCCATGCCCTAACGCATGCACGTAGATTCCCACTTTCCGTTCCTGTGAAGCGAGCGCGGAAAGTCACATTTTCACATCGCGTGCGAGAAAGTGCGTTTTTCCGCACACTTCCCAAAACGTGACTTTCGAGAATTTGTTAGAAAAACTTATGTGAACGGTAGGGCTTTAGAAAGGGGATTCCTGACTCCCTTCCTGCGCCCATGCCATACAAACAACAATGTTCTTACATCACGAAGCAAACAAGCAAGCAAATATCAATGAGGATTCAAAGATATCCGCCGCGGGTGTTTCCGCGCTAATGGCATGACAGTCGAGAAGGTTGAAAAATTGCCGCGGATCTGCTTATATCCTCTCCACCCCGAGATCCTTAGCACTCCCGGAGAAGAGAGCGTTCGTTCAGCCGTGAAAAGTTGAAATCCCGGCGATGATATACGCACCGTTCCCCTCCGCCTAACTCGTTCGAGATAGCGCTTTCAATGCCCGGCATCACGGGTACATAGTCGGAAAGCTGCCGGGGCGGTAATACGTACAGCGGTCACGCCCAGTGTGTTTCCGGCAAGAAAGCAAGAGCATACCGTCGTCCCGGCGCTGGTGGGACTTGGACCTGGCGAAACGTACCCAGCGACCCTGCGCCGGTGATGAATCGCCTCGGGAGATTAATGCATTGCCCACGTGCAGTTTGTTAGAATGAATAACGGGCCCCGTGCAATAATGATATTGCCATTAACTTGTCGGCGAGCGGTTCATTTTCCTCTGCGGCTCGTACGCTGCACAGTATCAAAGATTATCCATATATAGACTCGGTCTCAGACACACTTGCTCCTCGACCACCGGCGATTTCTGATCGCTTCAATCAGTAGTAGTAGTAGTGGTACAGTAGAACCTCGATTATCCAAACCAATTGGGACCGGAGCTCGTTCGGATTAACGAAAATTCGGATAACAGAACGGTCAAACTGTGCTAAGCGATGTAGAATGATACATATCGAAAAAATTACAGTACCCACATATTTTAAATAACTTCAAACCTTCATCACGAAATCCACAGTTTTCGTTTGATGCAAGAATTTTGTACATCTTATTGCAGAAATTTTTTTTTTATGTCAGAGATCGTTAACTTGTAAATATCATGTGAGCCCGATAACAATGTGCTCATCTCTCCCTTATCGAGTTTCGAAATCGAAATCGAGTTTCGAGTATCGAATGCGTCTCTAATTTTTTTCCGGTGTAGGTACATTATGCTTACGCTTAGAGGTCGAAGGACTGGACGCTGAATCCATAACGCACTAAACTACGAGACCAGTTACGAGATTAACGAAAATAAATTTTG
>JAPYZC010002357.1:0-34460 GCA_030522665.1 Ichneumoninae sp. A BG-2022a
GTGGTGGTGGGCGGGGGGGGGGGGGGGGGGGGAGACGAAAGGATTCGACATTTGTTTGCGCGTGCGAACAAAAAAAAATATTAATAAAAAAAATATACATCCATTTGTTTTTCGTATTGTTGTGATATATCGGTCTTCCGTATGATATATGGGAGACTATCCTTAAAAGAAAAAAAAAGAAACATTGTCGAATCATTTTCACATCAGTGACATATTATTGTAACAGCCCATGTGAACATGGTTCTGTAACTTTTTATTTGTTTTTGTTTAAATTTCCAACTCGGCATTTAATTTTATTTTCTCACAATGTGTGTTTAATTCTTCACACACACACACACACACACACACTTTCTGGTTATTGAATTTGCGCGGTACAGTTATATTCGTAATCTTTGGCCGGCGTAACGTAATGATTATTCGCGGAATATGACCGCTAATAAATTTATTCTTTGTGACACAATACAATACTAGGAATGAACGACGGAGAGCAGAGAGAGGGTGGAGGTAAATGAGAGCATTCTATAGAAATTGACAGACGGTATTGTAAGCGTAGGTCGGCGCTCTCGGTGCTCCCCAAACGTTTCTCTTACATACTATAATGGATAGAATAAACGTGCATATATACTGTGTACATATGCATATATATACACATATATATTATATAGGTTGTGTTAGCGTTATCGAGGCTCGTAGATATTAATAATAAAAAATTTCGCTCGGGTGAATAAACCAAGCTGCGCTGACGTACGAGCCAAAGAGACCCCGGGAGTATGAATCGTAATTGAAGGCACTCGTCTCGACGTGCGCATATACATTCGAAAGCTTCTGTACTATAGTGGTACAAAGATGCCGTTTGTAGAGAGCGGTCATTAAATGCAAAATTTACTCACAATGCGTGGACAAAAAAAGGCATTCCGGAGTGGAAGTACTCGAGGCTTTTTATTCGAGCTTCCGTCTATAATAAATTTTGTCGATTTAAAGCGTTTGACTGCACGGTCACTCAACTACATTGTGTGAAACAAGGCTTGTAAAAAATCAATTGAGCTGTTACGGCTGCGGATTGGTGTACGGTGTGTCCGGACAGCGCGAGAAACATCGGCAGTAACCCGCAAGTGCGGTCGCCGGAATTCCAAGTTGGAAAGCACGTCACAGAGTGGGCAAGTCGTCGGTCGCCCTGTGTATTATCGAGACGTAATTATTCCTTGAGACGGAGAGCAATGCAATGCGGTTTGCCTTGTGGCTCATCGCCGCGGTACTCCGGTCGGCGCTTCTCGCACCTTTCTAATGCTGCGGAGAGGCACGTGTGCATATACGCAGCCCTTGCCCATACGGTTGTTCGCTACCTCTGTCACCGTGGTGACGGCGATGTTGTTGGGCACGCACGTAGGCACGGGGAAGCGTGCACCTCGTTACTGGCACACAAACGAACGCGTAGGTGTCTCGTCGCTCGTATTACGTACTTTCTGCGATATCTAAATACTGTACACCCACTCCGTCGAGTGTATCGTAATGTATAATGGTTTCGACGCGTGGGGTTGCCGCGTCGTCGTCGACTCGCGAATCGCCATAACTCGATCTTGGCAGCGTTCGTGTCAGGGAGAAATTTATTTGAGCGGTGAAAAGACGGACATCCAACAAACTTTTCTTCCGTTAATTTTAATATTTTTTTATTTCTTCGACGAACCGTATTTTTAATTTAAAAATTGTACATTTTTTAAATATTTCTAACTTCAATTCTTGGGAAATTTATTTCGGCGAGAGGAAGGCGAGACGTATGCTCGTTTATATCGTAGCTTTCCCGGTAGCTATTCCAAGGAGTGATCCAGAATTCTGTGCCTATATATATATATATATATATATATATATATGTGTGTGTGTGTCTGTGTGTGTGCTGCATTAATAATAAGCACCACTCTCGCTGGAGGTTCTTTAGCATAAATGAATTGAAGAGAAGATTCACGCCCACGAATCCTTTCACTTGCACGACACGTAGACACGTATGACTTTGAAATAGATTTTCGTGAACTCGAGTTCGTTGCCTCCGCTGATGCTATTGGAGACCCGCAGAACTCTAATACCGACAACCATTGTGTGAGTTTTTTTTTTTTTTTTTAGAATCAACCACACAACATCCCAATTACGTATCGTGCGGGTAGCAGCCCCTGTTGAAAATTTCAATGAGGAAATAATAGCGACAGCGTAAATTTCAGCTGCATGGGGGAGCATTGTCAATTTTGGCTTCTTATTTAAAAAACCGTTACAAAAAAAGACAAAACGTAATGGTATCCCCCATCGAATTTAACAAAGAAAAAGTGGAAAGTATAAGTTACGTGTTAAAGACACGTTAAACGTGTCATGGACGCTAATCCACGGCCGAAATGTTTAAATAATATAAATAATATATTTTTCTGCTTCCCGTTGTATTATATATATACATTGGCCTCTACATTTATACTCAACTAAGAACATTTCAACGACGAAACGAGCTCTCACTTTCCCGTTATGCCACAGAGAGTCCGCACTGACTCAAACTTTTTTCGGATCGAAAAGTTCCGCGAAATTGTGAATCGCGGGAGTCAGAGGATTTCACCGATTGTGCCGTGGAAAGCATTCCCGGACGATTGCGAAGAGCAGTGGCCGTCAGCGAGCGTCAAGCGACGCGACGAGACAAACTTTTATGTAAACGAGCTTCAACGACGACATTCTTCAGCTCGCACGAAGAACGACATAAGAAAAAAAACTTCAACTCTAATTAAGACTTGAAAAAAAAATTAACGTTAAACTTACAAGAATTGTTATTATTATTATTTTCATCACCTTAACATCTTAGCATTCCTTGAGGAGACAAAAGTGTCTTGTATGTATCATTTGTTTTATCGACGACGGCGTTCGAAGATTTTGCATGTAATTTTGCATTTCATTATTCTGCCACATCTGCGAATGGGCATAATGTGTGATCGGTTTTTTCATAATAAAAATTGAATAGAAAAAAATATACAGTCCCTGACCTGGTGCAGCCCGAGTGACTTCGCATCAGTGTTTCACCGTTCAGCAAATACGTATCAATTAAACCAATAAAACCTGTGTGGCTATGCGCGCGCGTCTGTGTGCATATTTGCCAATGGGGGCTTAACAACGCAAATAAATCAACTGGAATCACGCGGCTTCGTCGTCAATTAGTCCTCTCGTTCGTTTGAAAAGAGCCCCGGAGCTGAAAGTCCGGAGCGAATCGAATGGCGAATCGTCGTTTAGTCGAAGCGAGAGCCGTATGCACGAGGGAGATCCGTCGATCGAATTGATCGAGGAAAATTTCGAGCCTACCCGTATGCGAATGAAACGAGCCGTAAGGCCGCGTCGACGAGAGAAAGATGGAAACGAACGGGGAAGAGAAGAGGAACGAAACACACACAGCGAGTGTTTGACGAATCGCGTAGGCGTCGCTCAGTGTGTTACTTTTGACCCTTTCGTTCGGACGTTAAATGTTTCGACCCGCAACGAAATAGAAACACGTGAAACGTACGAGTGAACACGATGAATAAGAGATCTCCCCTCTATAAAGCAAGGATCGCGTGCATCGTCGTTTGCTTCGAGTATAATAGAATATAATGTGTTATAATTAATTGTCTGCTGATTCGCTGGGAATTACAGAGAGAAAAAAATCTCACGTCCTAAACGAAGAAATAAAATAAAAAATAAAGGAAAACTGCATTTTTATACCTTTGATTGCATTGAAACTGAGAAGGGGTTAACTTCTGGTTCGGAAAACGGCGTGAATTCGAAGAGATTTAAGAAATATAAAAAGGACGGTTCGGATCCTACGAGGATTGATCGTTCTGCCATTTTTCATTAATATAAAATAAGAAAATATTGAGAAAGAGAGAATCTAAGTATAGTAAAAAAAAGAGGATAGTCTAAAGGTATGTATTAAATTTTTATGTGAATACCGTAGATGTTTCATCTGTTACATTACAAAATCAATGATACAACGATATCCCACCAATTGAAGCTCTCTCGTCGTATTCTTTCAATCGCGAGACCGTTTTATCCGAGGAACCTTGTCCAACACATATCCCGCGTTAATGCAAGCGATAAACCGTGCGAACAAACGAGTCTCGATAAAGCTCGTAGGTAATCGCATAGGAACTGATTGGACGCCCGGGAGACCCCCGCCGGGCTGTTTGTTCGGTAACATGAGAGTCTCGTCATTCAGGATTATAAGTAAAAATAATAATACATTTATTTATTTATTATCATATTATTTTTATATTAAATATTTTATTTCAAAATATAAAAATAAGAATATATGAGCGAGACCGGGGCCTATCCATACATATTGAGTTCCCAACTTCTAGTTATCTTATTTAGGGTGGCCTATTACGCCCCGCCACAGCCTAATTTTTCGCTAGCCCATCTCGCCCCGGCCCCCCCCCCCCCCCCCCCCCCCCCCCCCGCACGCCCCCCCCCGCCCCCCCCGACGAGATCGTCCCTTCAAGACAGAGAACGAATAAAGACCGGGAGGGGAGAGGGCAGGAGTGCTGAGATAAAGTGAGAACCTAAAAGCTATTTGTCGTCGAGCAAGCTTGCGGTTAGAAACGGCCGATTGGTTCAACGAGGACGCGAACGACGACGAAACGACGTCGCTATCACTGACCTAGTTGTTTCAGAGGCACCTGGGGTAATCTCTCGGCCAGCTAACCGATACCCACTGCCCCTTTAAATCGGGAACGTTTTGTGCCCACGAGCGAGAGAGAGAAAGAGAGAGAGATAACTGATCGAGACAGTAGCACAAAGGTGTATCGGAGTCACACACACACCGGATTCTCCTATCTCGAACCTCGTCGTTCTCGTGAACGGTAGAAGAATCCCGTAGATCGATTTCTGTTACAGGACGGTTTAATCTGCGCGATTACCGATTGAGATCACGCAGGCGCGATTGTTATCTCCATGCGTCAATATCGGTGGAGAAATGAAGGATCTGGTTGTCTCTTATTGGGTCAGTAAATACATCGGGCTCGTGTAATTTTCTTTTACGCTTTATTCATTTTTTTTTATCGCTGACCAAGCGAGGTCATATTTTCTTCCAGATGAAGAAATAGACTAAGTGCTTGAAGCACGCATTTAAGTTTCAAGTATACTGGATAAGTAGCCAGTACTCTATTGAGTACCGACTTATTAGCCAGTACTCGGAGTACAAAGTTCGGTCGGATATTGAAATCTTTGAGTTTGAATACGACGATCTCGCAGGGAACGTGCGCATCGCGCTGCGATTATAGGAGTCTGCCGGAGCATCATGACGATGAGGTTGGCATCAAGACCGCGTCGGTCCTTAGAAGCGCGCGGATGTACGGAGATAAAGTTTGTTCGAAAGAAACCCGTTGTCGAGTTCCGGTTTTCCAAGCTTCCACGGATGGGCGCATGCGCGCGCGCGCGCCAGTGCGCATGCGCGAACGCGAGAATCTCCCAGCGAGGATATCTCGATGCCGGACGCAGAGGGATCTTAATAAGGCGATGAAACCTTAGTGTACAGCGTAAAAGGCGAGACGAGACGACATTGCGCTCGTACCATTCCACTTTGGTTCGGTGCCGGGAACCCGCACAGGCGCACTCGGGCGAGCGACTCCGCGCACGGAATAACTTGCGATGTACCTGCGGTGTACTCCATACCTACATCGTATTTAGAACGACGAGACGGAGACACGCACCGAGCGTCAATCCTCTTCATCGAAGAAGACGCTGGGCCGGGTATACCCGGATAGCGATGGGAAAAACACGTTCTCTCGCGCGCAACGAGATCCTAGCCGGCGGCGATGAGGAACGAGATTATAATGATAATGGGATTTATCGAAAAAGTCGAAAGTACGAGAATAGCGATTATTAAAAACATTAAATTCTTTGTTTTCACTAACCCAGAGATCATTATATGAAAATAATCTTTTTTTTCTTCCACTATTAGGGCTGGAAGATATTTTTTACTCGTTTCAGCTCCGGTTGACAATAAAACAGGACTACGCAAGTGTCAACGTACATATGACAAAATAAAAATCGAACTGAAAGACCAGTTTTCGACACTGAAACCCGTGCCTCAGATTTCCAGTGAAAACTGATGTAACGTCAGCAGGGGACCTATGCACATCCGGTGCTGTTGTTGTATATACGCAGGAAACCTAGGTTCCCCGAGGAGCGAGCGATTTAAATCCTTGCCGCTCCTCCACCGTATGGTAATGCCCCTTAGTAACCGGATGCGATAGTTGTCAAAGCTGGGACCCGAGAAGTTTCAAGAGAGAAGGAGAAAAGTCACACGCCGCCGTGGCTCCTTGGCTCACGTGCACGCAAGTTATCACACGTGTTCGGATGGAACACGTGTTACGACTGCATTTGGCATTTCGCTGCTGCTACAGTGCCTTCACGGACACACGCACATACGTTCGGTATTTACCTCACAAAGCTCCTCCGGGCCGTTAGAACGGGTGCTTGTTCTTCTCTCGGGACAATGATTATCATTGCAATCTATTGCTCGTGTCATTTTGTATTTTTTTCTTGTAGGTCAATGTATGGAGCTAGTGATCTAAGCCATCGAGTTAAAAAAAAACAATAAATAAAACGTCAAAGGATATTTATAGAAGAAAAAGATGCTCATTCGATTATCTGATTTCTTTAAGAGTCCAGATGATAGTTGAAATGTAGCATTTTTTTTCTTTGTTTTTTAATTGTAATTTTTTCATACAAAATTTATTCCAAATCCAGTCTGTTCTATTCTACAATAATGACAACTGCATTACAAAAATATTTTCAACATTTAAAAAATGTATGACTCCTCCAGACCATTCCAAGACGTAAAACTTGCGGGGTTATGATTTTTTTTGTATGATCGACGGTTAACGAGATAAAAAATTGATAGACAATTCTATAATTTGTAGAATTCGAATTGCCGAAAAAAGAATAATTTTGCAGCGGAGCAAATATTTTTCGCGGACTCGATTTTAATTTACACGTTATTCGAGCGGTTTAACGTCTCGAAGCATGAATCGGCCGGCGTGAGAGTTGGCCGCTGATACGAGGCTAGCAGCCGGAGAGAGAGTCGGATCTCTAGAGTCTCGGTGTTTAGAAGTTGCCCGAGCGCCGATAGTTTGGACGGCCTCCAGAGAATTTCTCGAGGAATGTGAGCGAAAGAAAAAAAAAGATAAAAAAAAGAAGAACATCTGGAAAGAGGAAAAAGAGGTGGATGAAGGCGCTTTGACTCTGGTAACGAGAAACTCGCGACGACTGTGTACCCCGGAGAGATTAGCAAAAAAATCAAGAGAAACAAGAGAAATACAGCGAGGCTGGATACCTGGCAAGAATAATGACAGTCGGAACGAGTCCTCTACCAACAGTTCGTAAACAGGTGAACATCTTGCGATTCGTGGAAGACTGCAACGCCAGAATTCTCAACTACTATCTCTTCGACATTAAACAAAAATCGCTGTCTTTGACATTTCACGGGCTCGAAAGATGATCCTTACTACCGTTACCACTTTTCAAACATTTCCGTTTCGATTCTGAAATTTCGAGACTATCTAGATCGAAAAAAAAAAATCTTCGAGGCGTGTACAAACAGTTTTTGATCTTAAGAGATCAAAAACTGTTCGAATGACGTAAATTTCGTCCCGTTGAAAAGATGTTTTTTTTGTTCTAATTAATCAACAACATATCAAACATTAATGATACTTCCGTCCGGTTCCGGAATAATCTTATTTTTATTGACCACGGTTCTTTGTTTACCCTTTTTTTAGTTTTATTTCGAAGCAAGGTAGAAGAACTCATACGAGGACTAGACGCGGAGAGCGTAGCGGGTAAACAAGAGAACTCGAGACATTTCCTATGCACGTAAGCACGCCCTCGTAAATTTTACACCCGGTTGGTATGCACACTGTGTCGATATGGAAATGCGTCTCTGTCAACGGGGATCGTCGGTGGTACATACGAAGAAACGCCAATGTCCTATCGGTAGGAAAACATTTTTCCCCACGGCATTATTGCGGTACAGAATCAAGTTGATAGATGGAGAGGAGCTGTGGATACTCGGTACATACACATGGACGCGTATACCCAAACGGATGTCACGTGGGACGGTCTCACGTCTTCCCCGCGACGGAAGCCATGTCAATACGCGATTGCTTCGTAATGTAAGAATGTCCGAGCTCTCATCATTCTATTATACGTAAAAAAATAAAATAAAATAAAACATCGTCCGGATAACGACCGGAGGACGTTTACCTTTTTTAAACTATCATCTTTTGTCCGAGCATAAAAGAAGTAAAAAAGAAGCATAGAAAAACATGTGCAAATAAAAAGAATACTATTTACAAAGAAAAACTCAATTTTCTTCTGTGGTGGTAAAAAATGTTCCCATAAAGTAATTGATCGTCGTCGGCCGTTCGAGTTTCACGGTGATCGGTGAAACAATTTTTTATTTACTCTGTAAAATTGCGTCGACAATGTAATCGAAAATTTAGTTAAAAATGTAGTCTCGTATGAACCCTTTGAAGCTAGCTGGGTCGTTTATCGACTGGGCTATCTTACTCACTTTCCAATAAAAAAATTATTTCTTGACAATAGTTAACAATTACTGTTAAAAAAAATCTGCTGCAAAGGGTTAAAAAAATATATAAAAATGTTCAAAAATGTTAACTCCAAATATCTAGTCCGTTTTCTTGTTAATTTTTGCTTTTGAAAAAAAGGCCGTCTCGCTCGAAACAAATGTTTCTCCATGTCGGATGTACGGTTGCGTGCCATAGGTAGCTCGGGAGCCTGATGGGAATTGAGGCTCCGATACGTAGGCGTGTTATGAAACGTTTCGAATTAGGACAGGAGAGTGGTCGGAAGTCGATAATTATCGTTCGGCACTGTAGCTGAGTGCGCGAGGCCCCACGGGCCGATTGGCATTGCCCCGCATGTTTTAGCAGCGGAGCTATAGTGCACCCGTACCTTGCAAGCTATAGGTATACCAGTATAGAAATTTAATATTTCCGGAGCGCCGGCATGGGCCCAGTTCCGTCGATATAATTCCCACGTTGAACGATGGACAAGGGGGATTGTGTTGCGCAGTAAATAAATAACGAAACAGAGACCAACAGGGAGATTGACGGACCGAAAGAGACCAGGTGGTTGCCCAGACCTCGTAAGCTTTACCGTGTTTTAAATTCACTGTTTGACTGTTTAGTGATAAATCGAGCTCACGTCTAACGTTAAAATAAATAGAATATAAATGTATTAAAATATAAATATATATACATATATATATATATATTTATGTATTTATTTATTTATTTATTTATTATATCTACCATGAGGAGGAGGCCGTAATACAGACGAGCGTGCAGTGACTTTTTTAGCTTATCGATGTGACGGAACCGGTTAATACCGAAACGATAGATATAGCATATCAAGCATAAATTTATGTCAGCGAGGTAATGTATTGCGGGACACGATACAGCCCTGTTGCCCGTTCGCTCGGTATTATGAAAGTGTATATTTTTATTGTCTTTTGACGCAAGAGGCTCAGTACTTCCTACGCCGGAAAATAATTATTAAAAAATCGCGAGACTGCTCTGCAAAATCGACTTGGTCCATTTGGGTATATTAAAAAAAAAAAATGTTTCTCACATAAAAATAGATAAAGTAAAATAGTTTTACGACAGACTTCATTGTGAAAGTACGTTGACTCTTGAAGCCCATCTACGATGTCGTCGTAGTTTTACGACTGTTCGACCTTCGTACGGCTCGTTTCCGGAAGTTCCGTGAGCCCCGCGTACCGCACGGTCTCGTACGAGCAGCCATTATCCGTGGGCCGTAAACGTGTGTGGGGTACCCTATAACCCCCCAGCGGCGTGCACTTTACCTACTGTGCAGTCCCGCACACATCCAGCATATACATTACCATCGGAGTGCCCGTAATTTAGTCGGATTTTTTTTTCCAAATTTTTTATTTTTGTTATTTTATTTCCCGCCGATGTCGAAGATTAGCAGGAAAACTAATAAAGCGGCTCGGGTGTGGGCCCGCGGTGCCCCCCCCCCCTGCCTCCGGCACGTATCGACGGTTCGTTGACCTTTTCTCACCGCGCGGACGCCTCGCGTTGTTACACCTGTACACACCTCCCGAGTCCTATTATCTATTCCAGCTTTCCGGAAGCCCTGCATACCCTATTATAATGCCTCTATTCCGCGTGAGAGAAATTGTACAGTTCAACGAATGTCTCTTTATCGTGAGATTTTTACCTAAAGTGTAAAAAAATTATAATAAAAATAGTCTTGGCTTTGAAACGAGGACTGGTATCGTCTTGAGAAAGCCCGTCCCATCTGAAATAAAAAGAACATTGTGTCTCTGGAGCAGGCATGTCGCTCGAGCAATTTTGTCGAATTTTCTGCAGACGTCCATTTTGCCCCGATCGAGCCCTCAACCTCGCCTCCCCCCGTCGGCTGCATTAGGGAATGAATAGTGCCCATTTGTGCACACCGGCCAGTAGAGCATAATACACTCGCCCTCACTCTCTCGTTCCACCGGTTAATTTGTATAGACATGTAGTCCGTGTGGAATATGCGTACACGCACTATACGCTCGTGTGTAGCGCGGTGGGCGCCCGCGGCGAAGCTAACGGTGCTTTAAAGTGCCGGAGGGACAACGCGGATGACACCCGCTGTATATCAGCGTGTCACGGTGATCTTCCGTGGCAGAGAGATCCATGGATGCGCGTGAAATGCGCCGACCGCTCTCGGGGTACATCCATGCACGTACCGTGCCGACGCCCGGAGGCGATCGCTCTCGGGGAAACTCCGTGCTTTTGCACCGGACACCCCGATGATCTTCGCTTTTTCGCTGCTCCGGAGCCGCAGGAGCTTTCCGACAGCGGAGATCGACACGCTATGACGAAAAATGCCGATGCATTTTACGAGAGACTGGATAAACGTTGGGAGCACGTAAAACGCCTCGGTCGGTAACGAAAACTGTAATTAATTTTTTTCAATGACGCTGGCCATGGACGCTTGAAAGGAAATTCTTTCACGAAGCTTTATGTAGGAATTTACTGGTGGCCGGAAATTGTTAGCACTCACGAAGCAAAACAAAAATCGATTGCATTTGTTGTTACCGACCGCGCCCCGGGTCGGCCGCTGAGCCGCCTTGATTGGTCAATTTTAATGGAGTCATTGTGGAATTTACATTATTTTTTTCGAGCCCATCGTCGCGGAACATGTTTCACCATCATCCCTTTGTGCGAATATGCAAAGTCCCATCAAAGCGGATCGACGGGAATAAAAAAAAAAAAAAAATTCTATCGTTATCTTGGTATCTGACCCGGATGGACGACTCATGGCACGACTCGTGGGGAAGAAGCTTACGCGGTAAAAAAAGGGTTGAACAAAAAAAATGTTAAGCCACGTTGTTTACGTGGAGTGTACGGTACCGTCCGTGCTAGAAACTTCGCGAATGCGAATATTCGCGACGGTCGGACGGAGATTTCAGCCGGTCGATGACACGGCTTTTGCGACCTTGTACCTCGTAGTCGTCGTCTCGCTAATGTATAATTGGATGCGGAGAGCAATGACCAATGTCGAGCGACGACAACGACGAATAAAGTCGGGCTCCCTGCTCCTTTAATTTCCATACGTTCGCCTCCAGGGTCTCGTCAGCGGGCGAGTAGCGATGATTTTGTTCATTTATACCGCACTCGAAACTTCGAGATGCTTTCAGAGATATAAATTCTCTGTCGATTAACGATAAATTCCCGATTTTGGGATTGGCTTACGGTGATCAAAGAGTTCAATTCATTATAGGAGTAATGGGCATGTAACGGTCGTTGATATTCATCGTCTTATTAATTCCGTCCGGTTGTCGCACCCATTACCTCCCGTCGACTTTTCCTTTGCGGGACGAGGAATGTTGCCGTAAATAACAAATAAAATGAAATAACATAAAATCAACCAACCCTACAACTAGATACGGAAGGAGGGCGAGAGCAAAGTTCCTGCGCATGCGCACTCCTCGAAGTTATTCGAGATACGATAATGCGGGATGATCGAATTACGAATAGCATCGCGACGATCGGTTGGCTTGGTCGGCTTGCACCGTTTGTTTACGGCTCGTTGGAAGTCCCCTTACGGTAGCGTGACGTCCGAGGTATATATTCCATGATAATCCGACGCGTTTGTACCGCGCTATTGAATTGCAAAACCGCGATGACAAGGGACCGCCCTCCCGCTCGGCGAACGACGACGATGTGGCTATCCTTATCCTTCGGCCACGACTACTCACTCGTCGTTGCCGTTGCATTGTCCTCGTACTCCGCAATAATTAAAGTGGTTTTTGCGGCACGGTCAAGTCGATCGAAATTGGTGCTGACGAGATTTCGAAAATCGTCCGTACGGTTTTACGGGCTGCATCCGAATAAAATAGCGTAAAGTCTTTAAACTGAAAAAAAGTCACCAATAGTGTAATTTTCCGAGCAGTTTTTTGGAAGAAAAATTGACAATGTTAATTAATCGTTCGGAGAGATTTTTCTTTAGAGAATAGAGCATTTATCTTCATCTGTCTTTGTCCATGCGTTTCAGTCTTTATCCCTTTCACCCGGATCTGCGTACAATTCATTGGAAAAAGAAAAAGAAAAACGGACAAAGAGTAACGTCATCGTCTCTCGCTGCACCGTGGACACTGACGCAGATTTACTGCGTACAAAATATAACAAAGTGCCCGAGCTCCCGCGATAATAATCCGCAGTAACGACTTAACTTTCTCATTATCCGTGAACAATTAGATAAATTGCTCGGAGATAAACGCAATGGAAAACGTTGAACACTTTCACTCCGAATCTTCACTTCGAACGTTACTTTCGTTGCGTTACTTTCGACCGACAAAAAATATTGCTAAGGGTTAAAAATAATAACAATCGAAAAATTGGAAAAGTCATGTTGAGCGAAAATCGTGCAAGGATATGGAGGTTCGCGGCATTCCTATGGAAAACTTGGGAACAGCATTGCGCATGTGCAATTCTGCATTGAGGGGAGACTCCTCAACACGTGCATTACGGCGTTACGGTATTACGATCGTGGCTCGGAGCGCACAATCGGTGTTCGCGTATGCAGTAAAGCGAACCATCACTTAAGATTGGAAAGTTAAACGTCATAATACACGGAACTTACTAAGAAACTTTGGAAAGACAACTACCGAAAAATGTTCTGCCTAAGTGATAGAAATAATTTGACTTGTTAAAAATATTTGAATATATTTCAATGAAGTTAAGTATTAAATAATTTTTTTCCGCGTATAAAAAAAAATGTCCTCAAACAGTTACCATCCAGAAAATGGCTCACTACCGGTTGATATATAGGTGAGCGCGAACTTGCCTGGAGGAAAGACTCCACCATGTCCTCACATCCCATGCAACACGGTTCGTTTACAAACCCTGCATCCGCTAACTTAAACGCCACGGGACTAATTCGGGTATACGCGAATTTAGAAAGTACGAACGATCGCCGTATGATATACACGTGCCTTTCCGTGATATGCGCAGCGCCCGAGAGCAGATACAAACGGCCGCACACTATCATGCATGTTCACCTAATTGCGCGCCCTCTTGCGTAATCCTTCTCCTTCACCGGTCGCGAAAGTTTCCGGATATTTTCTCATATTAACGCGAATAATTTTATTTCCACGAGTGTGAGCCATGGCGCGCCCCAGAATACGCCTGCCCCCCCCCCTCCCCACCCCCGCGGTTCACAACTACGTGCTTCGATTTTCATTGTGGATTTTTTTTCCTTTCGAACCTCTCGAAATTATGCTGCTAGCCATCCGATTGCTTTGCTCCGTAAGCTTTTTGAGAATTACCGATTAATTCAAAGTACTTTAATGATATCCTCTGCGCGCTATTGGCAAATAATTTTTAAGCTTCCGGTGCAAAGGAATCGGCGAAAAAAAATAACGTCGTCGTACACGTTTCTCAATAGCTTCCACGCTCACTTTTCCTTCTCGCCGCCGTCCGAGAAAGTGGAGTAACGAATACCGCGGCAGTATAAACAATTTTGCTCCGGGCATAGAGAGCCCTCTTTATTCCCGTATCGGTGCGTTTCCAGAGATCCAAGGAATTATGACGCTGTCTCGTCGCCACTCCGGACCGACAAAATCAGGTCGACCCTGCGGGGGATTGGCCCCCGACACCGATTCCCGATCATTCACCGATCATTTAATTGACTCGGCTCGACTAGCTGGCCCGCTTTTTCTTCCCGCTGCGGCGATAACGAATTACCTCCGTGTCGGAAGGTATAGGCGAAAACATAATTCGAAAAAAAATTTGTTAAAAAAAAATTGCCGCCCAGTAACTAAAAACTAAAATTTACGAAAAAAAGGGTAGACATTAGGGGAAAAAACGTTGGTGCGCATTTTACTGTGTAATTTGTGAAATATAAAAAAATCTTTTTTTAGCACTAAATATCATCAATAATTTTATTTTCCCTCGTCATTTGCCCGAACATCGCTTTCTGTTTCTTCGAATGTGGAAAAAAATGAAAATATAAAAATACACAAAGAATGAAAGGTGTGTCCCCATTGTCTTGGCGCATTCTCTTGAGCTGCATGGATCGAGCTATGGGAAGTGGAATGGGAATTGCGACAGCCGAGAGGATAAAAAACGAAGAATAATAATAAAATAATAATAATTTGGAGTGGATTATGACTTCACGATAGGTATTGCGAGACTGCGGCGGAAAGTTAAGGTCGCGACGACCGGAAAGTCTCCGGGATCTCCTTGAAGCGTCATTATCGTTCTGACACACATTCCCGCTGCTGGGATACTCCTTTCCGTGGTGCAGCTGGTACGTATAAGTACGTACGGAGCGGCTATGACGCGGCTAACGGCCAGAACGATCGAGACAGCTCGCGCGCGTGTTTTACGTAACGCGCGAAAGGGAATCTAGCTGCGGCTAGAAATCTCGGAGTTGATAATATAGTTGGTGAAACGCAGCGTTGAACGGAGGATAGGAAGCGTCAGAGAGACGATGAAAAAATGTGTGTGAAGGAATGAGAAAAAAAAAGAAAAATTCTCACCGATGACTATAGAGTATATTTTCGAAGTCTCGAAGGCTTAAAAAAAATACTGATATTTTTTGTACTAATTCAAAATAAAGGCGAATAAAAAAAAGAAAAAGATCTGTTAAGCCTCTCGATGTATAGGTAATCAATTATTTATCTCCCGCGTCTCTATGAAGACGCAAATAAAAAAAAATTGTCCGAAAAATCTTTCTGGACTGGTAACTTATCGAAATGAATCGGGAACAAAGAAATTGTTCGTGATTCCGGTCGCTCTTGAAATTCGGCCTCGGATGAGTTTCTCTTTATCGAGGACCTGCGAAATCGACGGTGGGACACCTGCCGCGAACGATGGAAAGACGGAAAAAGAAAGATCGAGAGGGAAAAAAACGATAAGAAGAACGCGAGGTAGAGGCCTTGAATCTTTGTGGGCATTGGCTCGAGAGCACACCTGCGCCCGACCTGCGGTATAATTTCGCCAGGTGAGATCGAGAAATCGTGTTTCTACGGTGAAGAATACTCGGAGTAAATTTTTTGCACACTTCGACGCGTCCACGGCAATAATGCTTCGAGGATGTTCACGAGAGAATAACGTTATTTTTACTCGTCGATATTTTCGTGTCGATTCGATGATCGAGGAGAATCGATCGAGCGCATGAATAATCGAACTTACCTCGTGGAAAGATGGATTGTTCTTGTTCCTGTTGCCATTGGAGGTGTTGTTGATGGAGGAAAGGGCGGTGAGAGTCGCGGAGCCGACACCCCCGACCGGCTTGCCGCTGACTTTTGTTCCACCACCGCCGACATCCTTGTGCAACGTTCCTGGACTCTGTAATCACACAAATTAAACCGTCGATCGTTTAACGTGGCGCTCTTTTCGATGCATTTTTTAGGGCAAAACGGGGCACATTTACATGATGAGAGGAATAGGACAAAATATACCCAGTTTATCTCTGGTAATGACAAAAACCGGATACTGGGGAAAAACGGGTCATCAAAAGAAAGCTGGCTACCTCATATATGAGTGCCGACAACAGAATGTAAAAAAAGACATAATATCAAAAAGATTGGGGGTTCGCGGGTTAAGCTCGCGGTCATGGCCAGTGTTTTGTAAATCATCCAGTGATCTCTCTTATTTTATAGCCTATTTGCATATTTTTGAGAATATAAAAAAAACACGTTCTTGACGAGGCGCTAAGAAGATGACAAAGTCGTCATCAGCACTGACTGTCCAACTCTGCCTCCATAAATACAAACGTCCAACAGACATGGGCACTACAAGCGCATTAGAAAAAAGTAAACATATATATATGTATATTTATCATCCGTAATTATGCGTACGCGCAGCTCGAAAGTGTCCAGACCAAACAATCAGCGCTCACTGTGCGTGTGATATCGTAAAGACAAAGGGATGACGTGGGTGGTTTCAGCGCGTGAGGGACAACGGGAAAAGAGAGAAAAAAAAAGGAAGAGGAACAGATAGACGACCGGGACCTTTCTTATTATCAGTATATGCACGTGCGTCGAGCATAAACAGCCGAGCAACCGGGCTGTGGAAGCACTTTGCGACTACATATACTATATCGTTAAAATGCAAAATAACTCGATTCTATCCGTAAAAAAACACAAACACACATCGCGTACAAAGTGCCGCACCGGAACTCGCGATGAATATAATCTTCGCCGTAACGAGAGAGGGAAAAACCTTCTTTTATCAGTTTTTTTTTCTTTTTTAAATTTGTTTTACGCTCTAAACTAATCTGTAAAATGATTTCAACTGAAGACGTCGACTCGGTCAACTGAAGACGTCGACTATCATTCATTTTATGGCCGCTCTTGTGTACAGAAGGAGACCATGAAAGATTATCTAAAATAAGGTCGCTGAAAAAAAACGCCAACAATAACCGCCCGCATTAAGTGACGAACAATGACAAGAAGTTTTGCGAACGATTACCAAACATTTAAATGGCGTCGAGAGAGATAATGTACCGTAGGAACAATTTCTTTTTTTTTCCTTTTTTTCAAACAATGCCATTAACGCTGCGTTACCCGAGTCAGCGATACAGAGACAATTAGGCGGAGCGCGTCTTGTGTTACGCAGCAATGCAAGAGACAATAGGACACTCGCAGTAAACAATCGTTGAATATATATACATGTGTATATCTATACACGTAAGTGCACACTTGCGGACCAGATGCTCACAGATGTTACACGCTTTACGCGTATAGAAACCGATGGGTATATTGTATGTTTTATATATATATATATATAAAACATATGGATGTAAACAAAAAAAATGAGCATATATATATAAAATTCCGATGAATTACGCAGCTCGTCGTGACGCAGTTGTCCTGGAGCGAGCGATGTCCTTGCGATTAAGTCCCAGACAGTCGGTCAGGATTTCGCGAATGCTTGAGTAATTTCTCATGGCAAAATTTTTGTTTATTTTATTTTTTTTGTCTTGTCAGTTTAAGGAAGTTACTAAATTGGACAAAGCTAGCGATAATTGATATAAATTGGAGTGTCTCCTTAAAATATTCGCCGGCTTGGGGTTGGATCGATAAACCTCCAAGATTAATGATCGAAACTGTCGGGAGAACTTTCCGCTTCACTGCCCGCACGAGACCGCACGCGATATTTTGCTGGAAATCTTGACGATGGCGATAATCGACGGATCGTTGCGATCTCTCAAGTTTTCACCGGCCAGTACGAGGTACTAACCTCAACTGCTCCGATATCGTGACGCACGGTCTTTCCCCTGGTCTTATCTCACTATCGATTGCCATGATAATAATTTTTTGTTTAATGAAATTTCTCAAACGCTTCGTGGTCGACTAGGCTTCGCGCAGGTTCGATAAGTAATATAGATTTGTAGAGCAGTACCAATTAAAGGCCACAGCCATTAAATGTATTATCGGAAGGACAAGTTCTTTTCAATTTTTTTTTATATATATATTTTTTACGCTAATCGTACTCGTGATAATGCATTTTTTCGCATTGATTAAGTAGGGCAAAGCTATTATAATGGGTTCGACAAAAGCTCGAGGGAGGGTGGAAAAGATGGAAAATGACGCGGAACAAGAGGTGCACTGATTCTTTCTCACTGGCATTCGTATTTTTTTTTTCAACCATTATATTTAACGAAGCCAATTGAGATCCTCGACTCTCGTTCCTTTGGAAATCCGCGTAGTCTACCTCCTTTGCCTTGGCGGGAGGCCTCTCTATTGTCTCTAGGAGCAACTATATGCCATCCTTAATTAATTAAATACATTTTTCACTCGTTTATTTTCCTCTCGAGCAGAACAACGGATAATCAATTCGTAATATATTAATAATATATTACGTCAATAATAATTATTCTTATATTATTATTGTTATTGAGTCAAAACTATAGAGGGAAAGCAAACGTTTTAATACTATTTCTCATGTGATCGGTAATAGTCAACAAACTTCTAATTTTTTTTTACAATTATATATTTTATCGTTGTCAAAGTGAAATAAATAAATGACCGAGAAAACGCAAGATCGTATATCTATTACAGTTTTTGATCGCGATTGCTTTTTGCATCGCAAAAGAGCGAAGAGTTGATGTGTTTTTTCCTTTGGAACACCGACCAGAAGTTACGAAAAATGAATATTTCTGAGACTGCTCTTAAGAGAAGATAAACGCACAAAGTTGCCGTCACTCATCGCGATCCTCTCGCGACGGTGAGCCGAAAGCCGTGGGATATTAAATAGAAGAAGAGGGACCCGATGGGGCCTTTCGCCCGGTGAGACCGGTGCGACAGCTGCGCAGAGTCTAAGATCAAAACAACGAGAGGTCGAGAGAAGACGCACGTTGGCTCGGCTAAGGGATGAGAAGCAGGGATAGAGAGATGTGAGGCGTGTCAAAAACGAAAGATTGAAAAAGGAAGGAAAAAAACGAATAAAAAAACTGCAAGCCGAGGTTTCGGAGCCTATCATTAGACGCGAGGCGAAGAGCCTCGCCCGGTGCTGCTGGCACAAAACTCTTTGCCTCAGCTGTCTCTCTGAGCGGGAGCGGGAGATACTCGACGGATTTATTTTCGCGATATTTCGAGACCACGCCGACCAATGAAACAGACAAGCACGCACGCACGCACGCACGCACGCACGCACGCACGCACGCACGCACGCACGCACGCACGCACGCACGCACGCACGCACGCACGCGCGCACGCACGCAGGCCTCCTTGCAAAGGAGCTCTTCTTGGGGTGGAACAGGTGATATCAAGAACTGTTTGAGGTTCGCACTGTGTACTCTTCCGATATGTACCTTTGGGGAGGGGAAGGGAGGGGGGAAATCTCATCCGCAGGTGATTATTCTCGCGAGGTTTATTCGGGTCGTTCTCGCAATGTTTATTCGAGAAACCTCTCACCTCTCTCCCGACGTCTCGAAGGGCTCCCGAGCCGATAACCGGCAGAAGAAAAAAAGGAGGTTTAAAAAAAATACAAAAAAGAGCTAAGTAACGAAAGAACGTGCGAAAGAACAAAACTTTCGATCTTTCTATTCCGAAAAATGTCCCGCTCTTGGTAAATTTTCGGCACAATGTCTCCTCCCCACCGAGCCACGCTGCCCTCGCCCCGGACGAGGTCGATTAACGAAAAGAAGAGAAGGACCGATGGAGACGAGAATCTCAGGTTGGCAGATGCACACCGTGGCTCTACCTGGACACCTGCCAACCTCCGGGGTCCCCGACTCCCATCCAGCAGCAAAGAGTCTGGCCGCTGCAGAGAGCCTCGGCAAGAACGTCCGTCTGCGCATTTTTTCCCTAACTATGCTTCTCGAGGTAAGAATTGTTTTGCGAACGATGATGACCAAAAAAAATTTTCGTTCAAATTTAATCATAATATGTACCGACGATCTTCGACGATTTACGAAAAAATTATTCGCAATTATTATTTTTCAACCAGATTTTTTTTTAAATAAATGTATGCATAAAAAATGTTATGCTCGACGCGCGTTTTACATTGCCAGACTTGGACGCATAACCAGAAGTATATGTGATTGAAATAATAAAATAGCATCGCTAAAGCGCAACTTATTCGATTTTTTCGAAAAATAAATATAAATATTTAGAGTAAATAATAGAGAATAAATAATAATAATAATGTAGGGAGTAAATTTCATGAATATTTCGAGAACAAATTTAAATATTAAGGGGCGAAATATACGTATATTTGATACGACATTGGTTACGTTATCGTTATCACTGTAAGATCTATATATTATTATTGTACATTCGAGACCTCTCCGATACTTCCGGGTTGACCGGCGAGGACCGATCGGTTCTCGTATATCTCGATCGTGATAAATCTGTCGTTTACACCGGGGAAATAGCTGTAAGCATGAGCGGTACACCAGGCAGGTATAGCACACACGTGCCTATACATCTCGCCGGGGACAACTCGCATACCTGAATCTGATCTTATCAGATCGATATACCCCTTACCGTACGATTGATATATCGTCTCCGCCGTATGCCTATCTGCCTGGTTTATTGCCTAGGTATTCCTTCGAGTTAACACACACGTCGGTACGCAGAGAATTTCTTTCGTCTATTACAAAAAAAAATGAACAAACAAACAAAGAAAGGACGAAAGAAGCTTCACCGTTATTACTTGTCGACGATTTACTATAAAAAAATTGTCGAGAGAATATTTCTTACGTATATAATTACATACTTTTCGAACTACTGAAATTGCGGGGACAATAACAAATGAGGATCAATTTTTTTTTTTTTTTTTCTAAAATAACTAGCTTCCGTTGGTTTTCGTAAAAAGTGTAATTTTCTCTCATTAATATATATTTTTTTAAATTGATTTATTTATTAACTCTCCGACCAGAGCCTTCAGAGAAAGAAGCGCGGTGGAAGTGCATCACGCGCAGGTGTATCGTGTGCGCAGCCAAGCGCGCACTTTGTCGTTGTCGGTTTCCGCGAATTCCTCGTCGCATTCTGGCGCTCGTCGAGCACTCGAAGAATTCTAATCGTCAAGACGTTCTTCTCATAGTTAAAAGGTCCGTATACACGTTCGTCGATCCGCTCGATCGCATTATCGTTCGCGCATGCGCTATACGAAATAAACAAAAAAGGTACTTTCTTTTGTTAATTCCAATCTCTCACGAGGGGCAAAATATATCACGGACATAGATTGATCATCGGATACAGAGTAGGCGGCACTCTTTTGCCGGAAACGAGTGTAACGTAGTGTTCGAGGGAATCGACCGTGCGATCTCATCGCACGCGATGCGAGCGACGCGGAAGCGCCGGAGATCCGACAAACGAGAACATTTCTTCGATGGTAATCTTTCGTTTATAGTGGACTAATCTTTATTGGAAATCGATTATTGTTGAGCGATATGGGCAGCATCGTCGTAATGATAAAATCACGGGGCGGGTACAAAATCGGCGGAGGAAAATTCGTCTAACCTGGACGGAGAAAATAACTGCACCGAAAATATACATACGTGTATACATATATATGTTATATCTTAAATGGTTGAAAATTTCAGAATGGTGGACGCAAATGGCGAAAATAATTTATTATTGATTCGGTATGAAATTCGTCGATGTAGATACATTAAGATTATTGCTGAAGATACTTGTTATCACGTCTAATGTAAAGTCCACAAATTCTTTCACCTCGAAACTACGAAATAAATGTAAAAAAAACTCGTTTCAAGAATATCTCTTGACCTCGAAGCCTTAAATCGTGAGATTACAGTTTGAATCAATGATAAATCCGTTGAACCGGTTCGCATTATTTTCGAAGATAATTCCCAACCGGTACGGTAAGGTCTGCGTCCGGGCCGTTTATTAAATCGGTATTATACTATCGATGCGGTGTTCCGGATCGCAAAACAAGACAAATCGGTACTGTCCCGTGGAATTTTCGAGGTCACTAGGATTATTGCAACGGAAAATAATTGTTTAAAAAAATATACATGAAAAAATAAATAACAAAAATTAACAATATTAAGAATAGTATTACCACGATATAGGTCAAAGTTTTCCAGCGTCCGGGTGTGCAGCGAGAGTTTTAAGGTTTTACTTTTTTTATTTTTGTTCCTCCTCTCTCTCTGTCTCTCATGACGCGACTCCTTAACTTCATTTATCTTCTTTTAATAGTAATATACAGCTCGATGCACGCGCGTTCTGTCCCATTCAAAGTACACACGCTCGGTAGAGCATTCGGGTTTTCGTACCGAACCGAGTCCACTCGCCGTAACGGCGTACGAGCGGTCGTCGTTTGGCCATTTGCGGACGGGTCAAACGTATTTAAGTGAAACCGGTTTAAAAATTATTTATGTCTTTTCTCTCCTCCAGCGGGGCTCACGATTCGCCATGAACGCGCGTGCGCATGGTTTCTTATCGAGCAGGCACTCGAGCAAAGAGTCTTTCGGTCGGCTAGTCTATACAATCCCGGTAAACAAATCCCTCGATCCGATTCTAATATTTTTCTTTTAACATCGAGTCAAATCACTTGTAAAATATGTTGTTTTTAAACATTTTTAAAATATATAATAAAATAAAACAAAAATCTCATCGATATACTTTTTTTTGTAAACTTTCCTGAAATATTTGTAATCGAAAATTTAATTTACCTTATAACGGAGATACTTTTTATTTGCGTGGCCCGAAGTCGGCCATGCGCATGCGCGTGCAACAGCTAGGTTTACGCATTAACGTAAGCAAGCAGAGGTGACCGGGGTAGAAGCAAACCATAACAGAACGAGATCGCGCAAAGTACGTTTTCTTATGTAGGCCATCGCTCAATTGTCTCGTGCACCGTTGCGTTACCGCTTGCCGAAGAGTCGCAAACGTCGAGCGACGACGACGACGAAGACGCCGCCCAACATCGAGCTACGTTTAGAGGTACGGTGTGCGGGTGTGCGCGCGCGCGCACCGTGAACACTTTGGAACTTTTCGTTACGAACAGGAGCGAACAAGCCCAGTGAAAATCGCCCAAGAAAGACGAAGAATTAAAACAAACGAGTAAGTGTATATCGCGGGGGGGGGGGGGGGGAGGGGAGGACGGGGGGGCGCCCCCTTGTACGCGCCTTCTGGCACGCACAGCGGGCACTCGAAGAGGCAGGCATCAGCTGTGCCCGGGAGTCGTACTCGGCAATCGTCGCTCGGATTGCTCTCGAAAGCATCGTGCACGATCACAAAGACCTCTCGAGAACTCTCCGAAAGCTTGCGTTCTCATTCGTTCCTACTTAATGTTTTTTTCTTCAAGTTTCTGCATTTTTTTTACCGCTCAACGAGATTTCTTTATTCGTGGAATTGCAACTCTTTTGTTATTTTATTTTCCTATTCCAGTGGGACATATTTTCACTGCTTTTTTTCTCCTTAAAAATCGACCTTAAATCAAGTTGATTTTTAATTTACCACGAACACACCTGTCTCGTGTCGAAAATAACAATTTTTTGTTCATATTGCTCGAAGGAAGAAGAAAAACTTCTAGTCTCCCCTCGCTGCTCAGAGTTCGGAAGAAATTTTTTGAAAAAAATACATGTGAAGGGTATCTTTGAGTGGCTGAGTCACAGTGCTGCGCAGACCTGTCCCACTTAATCCGTGAACCTTCAGGCTCGTAGAATTCTCAGTGAAACAGCAGACTAAGCATTGCAGCGACTTGCACTTTACCCGGCTAGCTACGTATCGGACAGACAGATGCAAACGTAACAAATATATATGAAAAATGTATGTCTGTGTATATATAAATGTGAAGCGTAACACTCGCTGGCACACTTGCTCGTAAGTCACGCGAACGGAAAGTGTTTCTCGCTAGGGCGAGGATCTGAAGCTGTTGCAAACACACTCTCCCAGCAGCTCGAGCTTCTTTTCTCTTTTATCTGCAAAATGGCTGTGTGTATGTCTGCGCGCCTGTTCTCGCGACAGGACGAGTACAAGGGACTTCTCCGTCCACGCACACACCTCGGCTGTACGTGCTCGCGCGTTTCACCATTCACAAATGGGCCCGACAGTTAACCGTACAACGCTAATGCGTCGAACCGTTTTCTATCCGATCGATGCGCATCGCTCTAATTGGTACTCGTGAAAACGTCGAGGATCGCGCTGACTATGCGCACTGACGCGAACCTCGCAGTTCGCAACTGTAAGTATCGATGCGAAATGACCGCCATAATATATATATATATATATATATATATATATATATATACAGTCAACAGAAAAAGTCATTATTTTTATTGATGGTCGATATATAATTTGTCATATCTTTTTTACAATTATTTTAAAAACTATAATTTTATTTTCATTATGATGAGAAAATATGGGATGCATCGAAAGCGCAATAATACACAAATGTAATATATACTTCGTGTCGTTAAATCAAGAAATGGGAGAGGGAGGCTGGGGACGTGATGTACTTACTGGGATTTCCTACGTTCCGCATTATCTTGCAATTGAGAAGTCGTTTCTGGCACGGTAAGTTATACTATAATATAATACACCGATATATGCCCGTGTGCATTTACAGTGTATACTTGTACACACCGTGTTAGGATGTATGCCACAATACTTCGACGCCCAGTTTGGTTGAGAGGAGCCATGGACGCATCTTCATGGTTCGCTCGACAACAGGGTCGAGGGATCCCCGCTCGACGAGAGTCACCCGCTATGCACGGGGGCCGGGGGGGGGGAGAGCGATTATACATACAGAGTGTAAAAACAGCATAATAAAAATAAATGTTTGATAAAACATGATCAATATCAAATTTCGAACTCGTGACACATAAAAAAAATGTAGCGGTATAAATGCATTCAAAATGTTCATCTCATCCGATACATAAAGAATCATGAAAAATTTAATTTTGTCGATATTTTCTAAATGAGAAAAACCTCCAATACGGACACCGTAAAAGGAGATTGAATTTCCATCCCGACCGATAACAAAAATTTGTTCTCGATATATTCCGAAAGAGAACAAAAAAAACATTTGAATTTTTCTCGTGCAAAGGTGTGAGCCACCCTGTATATATTTCCGATATGTCGAAGACACACAGCGGGCAGGTATAGAGAGATGTGCGCGAGGCACGGGTACGAGGAGTAACTCGACGTGAGCAGGGAGAGTCCGAAAGAGCGTAGAGAGGAACGGAAGGGAAGGAGGCTCGAGACGACCCTCGTAGGCTCACGGGAAGTGTCCCGAGTGGCGTTAGGCCTCGTCGTGAGCGTCGAGTTCGGTGTTCCTCGGCGTTGCACGCCCACCGGACGGGGGCTGTGCCCCCGAGAGCCGCGGGAGAGAAGCAACGGTTAAGTCGTAAAGGTGAAAGAGGCTGACATGCGCACTACGCGCGCCGGCACTGACGCGAGAATCTCGCGCACACAGGCACAAAAGCGAGAGACGAGCTCTTCGGCCTGTGTAACTCTTGCCGAAGCAATATCGCAGCAGTGAATTTGCCGTACCGCGCCAGAGCTGGTGCATTCACGATGAAGCTGGCGGAGTTCTTCGTAATTGAAGTGCCGGGTGTACGCAGTACTTCAGGCAAGAGGGAGTCGCTACGAATGAGAAGATTAATTCACCACACGTGGAAAATTTTTGTTTTAAATTATGGGAGGTTGAATTAATTTCTATGCAACATTTTTTCTGAGCACTGTTTGATTCGTCGTTGGACATTATACGAAGGTTTCAGAAAAATTTGGAGATCCGGCATAATAAAAAAAAATTATAATAATAAAAAATATCCACTCGTAGTTTTTTTATTTAAAAAAATATGGTTAAATATTTTTTTTCGTAATTCATTATCAAGGCTACATTTTTTTTAAGTACTAAAAAAATGTACGATATTTATGATACTTGTAACGGGATTCTGAAAATATATATAAATATTTGTTTGCCGCTCGATTTAAAGGATACACGATATCCGAGATGAAACAAAGTATACGAAAGTCGTTGACCCGGAAACTATAAATAAATACTATCTACATTTTTTTTAATCTCAAAAACGCTTCGGTACTTTCGTATGTATTATATGGCATCTCACCGTGAAATCCCTTACGCCATTACGCCATACTGCGTCGAGTCACGAAGATACGATTCCAGGACACTTGAGATAAGATATAAACGAAAAATTCTTATTGGTCGAGTTTATTTTGTAAAAGGCGAAGATAAGGATGTTAAAAGATAGATAAAAGAGAGAACCAGAGAGAAATCTTGTAAATATACATTGGGAAGCTAATAAAGCCGAGCTGAAAGGAATATCAATAGAGCGCGATATCTGGCTCGTTCGTCGCGGGTAAGGGCCACCAAACTCGCGTACGCCAACGCGATGTAAACAAGGTCTCTTTTTCATCGGAGTGTATTTTACATGTAGAATAGATCAAAGGAAGGATAGGAAAATTGAGTCTCTTTGTGTTAGCTGCCTTGCAGGCCCCGAGCAAATATTTTATTTTATTTTATTTTATTTTATTTTATTTTATTTTATTTTATTTTATTTTATTTTATTTTATTTTATTTTATTTTATTTTATTTTATTTTTATTTTATTTTAATCATCGATTCAGCAAGCTGCAAGGTCGACCGCGTACATGTACCAGCCTCGTCTCGCGCGACATTCGAAACGGCATCGTGAAGTTCCTGAACGCCCCGAGCGAGATTCTCGTGTTCCGGCGTCTAGGCGACCAGGCAGGTAGGCAGAGAGGAAGTGAAAAATTATCCAAGGAGAACCCCGATACGAATGCTCGTCAACGTACACGTCACCGGCTCGTACAAAACGAGAATCTCGACTTACCCATAAAAAAAAGAAAAAGAGTTGATCGCACGAGAATAAAAAATCGACAGATTTCTATGCGTTCTTGAGAGGGCTTTGAGAAATGCAAAAGCTTCCGGGCGGGACGATTGCTGTTGCTATCGACGACGATACCTATTTCTGTCGGAATTGAATATAAACTTGAAAGTCTATCTCTCTCCCTCGAATGCCTGAAATATTTCCGATCTCCGAAGAATTTACGGAATTTCCGACTCGTCCTACATGATACACAGTTTCCTGCAGATTTCGCCGTTTTTTTTTCATTCGTCCTCGAAATCTTCTGTTGCCAACCCGTCATAGTTTATTTGTACAACAGCAATAAAACCCGTGATACATAGCGAAGTACGATTTTCATCGTGGAAAATACCTTTCCCAGGGAAAACTAAAATATTATCTGCCGAAAAAAGAAAAAATCAACACAAGTCACAAAGATGGGGAAAATTTGAAGAAAAAAGAAGAAAAACATTCTCCACGCGGGTCCAAGCGATGTTCGTACAGAGTAGTACAAGAGAAGTCTCTCGACGGGTGCGCGATGGCATGCAAAAAAAAGTCGGCATGGCGCAGGTATTACCTGCTACTCGGTAAAGTGAGCTGGCGAGCCAACTCCGGCGAGACTCGGGCGCAGTACACGCATAGCCGGGCCTCCTGGTATTCCCGAAGACCGAAGAGGAAAACTCTAGGCGTTCCGTGTATGAGTTTCTGCAACCTGCGACGTCCAGTCGATCGGGAACACGTAGAGGCGCTGCTGGTTCACGGCGACGGCGCGCCGTACCGTCGCAGCCGGACTGCACGGAGAGCTCAACGCACCTATAGCATCGGGATGAGCGCGAGAATAACACGCCAGGCCCAACCTTGAAGCCGAAGGCGTTTAACGACCCTAATTTAACAGAATTCCCTTGTGCGGTGGGCTCTCCTCGGCTCGTCGTCCGGCAACCGCTCTTGACCACGATTCTGCTTTCTTTATATATATATATATATATGTATAGTATATATGTATATATAGCAAATCCCTTCTCTCCTCCTGCTTTTCTACTCCTGGCCTCTCCGCCGCCACGCTTTTATAAGCTATTATTATTTTTCATCTTTGCACGTAGGTATAGTAAAGCGGAAAACGGTACGTGAGGGGAAACATGTCGGGGATTCCAATTTTTTTTTCTTCAATTTTTATCTATCGTAGATCGATGTACTGTGTAATTTGATAACTGTTCAATACCGACGCCGCCTCAGACGAGCAAAATATAGAAACATTATTATTATGATGTCTGTTTCTTTAACAGTTAACAAAACCCGATTACGCTATGTTTTAAAAAAGTAAAACAAAAATGTATTTATCAATGTCACCAATGGCGTGAATTGAAAAGAAATGACCGCGTAGATTTTTCCACTGTAGTCTATCTTGTAGCCGATCGAGCCAAACATTGGATTTCAAAGACCGGAATATTTTGAGTGACACATACCATCGAGCGTTTGACCGAGCAAGGAATACCGAGCATCCTCGTTCGTCCGACCAGATCAACCGTGCGAACCCGTGGACCTCACGACATCCCGTGTGTTTTTTTTTCCTTTCAACATACACAAACCGGCGCCGTCCGTGCACAGAAAGGTAGGCAGAAGCCCGCGCATAGTAGCACATGTAAACGCAGCACACAAAGCGAGACGAAACTTTCACGGCCGCGCCGGCCCCGTCTACGACGAGCAGGTCAGTCCGGACGGGCGAGCGCGCTCGCCCGCGCCGTTACGAGGTATAAGGTCGAGCAAAAGACAAAAAAGGCAACGAGAGGTGAAAAGATAGGAGGAGCCGGCGGACAGGGATCGCGAGAGGTCCCGTGCAAGACGAAGGGAGATAATACGCCATGTGTACCCCAAAGAATACATCACTCTATGTTGAGGCGGGGAAATGGGGTAATGGGGGTCACCCGTGTTACACTCAATTGACGAACGATTTCGAAACAGGACTTGCCTTAGCTCGTCGCTAACATTCAAACAAAGTTACTGACCATCGACTCACTATGTACTGTAATGTAGTTTTTTTTTAAATGTATTTTGTTTTTTTTTAATTTCTCTTTTAAGTGACCGGAATTACCCCAATTATAGACCGATCCGTATATTATGGTGTAAGTAATATGTGGATCAGCCCGCGAGTACGTTCGAGAACTCTCGAGACGAGCGACGTCGAAGAATATAAACAGGTTCTCGAATTAAAGCGATACTTTCGAGTACAACGCACTCGTGGTGGGAGCTTCCCTGTAGCGTGTAATTTCCATCTCGAGGTGAACCGACGTTGTTCAAGGGGATGGCAATTTCGGCGGTGGCTCGGTCGACTTCCATAGCGTGCGATATGGCCATCGTATACGGACGCGTGTCCTGATGAAACTTGTCTACCGGTGGCGCGTTTGATGCATCAGCGAGCCGATGGACGAGAGCGCATGCGCAAGTGTGCGCAAGAGTGACGGAGTCATCGGACCGGACGAAATTCTCTTTCGAAAGTGGAACGATGCGTCATGCATGAATTTCGTTAAATTCGGAGAGGAAACGATGATGATGATGATGATGACAACGATTTGTATTATAATCTTTGTTATATTATTATTATGTATTCTGATTTTTTTGTGAATGGAAGGACGATGTATCTCTCCAGGATATCGGAGCATGTATACGGGTTGATGATTCAGAGAGCTGAACACGATAGACCACCTGCACTATTTACGCGGAAAAAAGAAAAAAAATTGAAATTATCAATACCCCCATATAAAATCCCGATGACCCTATAAATACACGCGTGTTTCGCCTCTACGCACCCGTCGCGCAAATAAAAAAAAAATGTTCTCTGTTCCGAGTACCCTGCGCTCAAGTGGACACGCGTCTCACTGTTCTCTCCTCCTTCGCATGGTGTACCCAGGCTCATATACACACAATTCTGCAGCCCTCTGATCTTCGCTCCGTCATAACCCCATGGTAAATCGCGCATGCGCATGCGCATCCCGAGTTCCCTTTTCACATAGTCACTTTACTAACTCCACAACTCTCTTTTTTTCATTTATCTCTCTCACTAATCCCGACCGTCGCCCTTTGCATCAACCGCCGCTTTCCCCCGCCCCGCCGCCCCAGCGCTGTCCACGCGAGTACCGAACGGGTTAACGCGCTCGAGTCTCTGACTATAATTCTTTCTCTTTCTCTCGCCACGCATCGCTCTTTTTTCGACGAGGGGAGCCTCTACCAGTTGTATATTTGGGAAACATAGGTATACTCACTAAAATGGTGAGAGAATACCGTACACGCGCGAGTATAGTTCAATGCACGCTACAGGATTGCGCGAGCCCGACTGAATCCATTATTCGTTCGTCACAATTTTTCTCCCGTGCGCAACGTGTGCGAAGTTCATCACGCTTTTTTATTTTTATTTTTCTCTCGCCCACTGTAGGCATGTACCCCGGTCCAATCATCGCGTTCATCAATACAGTGACGCGAGTTGCATAATAATAATAATAACTGTTTTTAAGCTATTTGGGCGATGATTGGATGATGAGATTTAAAATTACCGTAACTTAATAACAGAAATATGGATGTAAAGAAAATGACTTTCTATTTTGGGCTGAAGGACTCAGGTCGATAGCCCTTTGCCAAGGTGTATAATTATCGACAGGAATAAAACTATTATAAGACGATAACTGTATAAATATTAAGCGTTGGCAATAAATCTCTTTTACTACTACTGATGTTTTACTGTTTCGCGAGTCATTTATCGGTCATTTGACCGTAAAAAAACTTACGGCTGTTTCGCATAACCAGTCACAAGTGTAGAGCAATTAAAACAAGAAGGAAATTACGCCGATTGGATTTTAGTCCTCAGTCTATATATTCATTATATTGAATTTTGTTTCTGCTCTTTCCGCGTTGCCATGGTGACGTTCGCAGACAAAGAGGATGCGACGTCGAGCGCGCTTGCGCGCGGAGTGTCTCACAGAGTTTACATAGTAGGGCTCTGGGCGACAGTACCATGCAAAGTACGGACGGCGGGAACGTGTCGGTCGACTCCCGGCGAGACCTCTCCCGCCTCGCGAGCTTCGTTGTCCTCGTCAATGCGAGCGTGAACCCATCACTGCGTGCATCTGCATTCACGTGGTCAAACGAGGTTAACGTTAACGAGGCACAAACATGGCTAATAAACCTAACACCCTTGGCTTTCACGCCCGCTTCTCCGCTTAGTTTTTTCGTATTGTTATGGCTTTTTTCGCGTACGAACAAATGAAAATCGTTTTAGGATCTCGCAAAAAATATGAGAAAAAAGTGGATATTTTTTATTTTTTAATTTATTTATTTGAATGAAAACGAAATGAAATGATATAAAACAGTAAAATAATGGTCCTTGTATTACTCACATCGTAGAGTGACTTGAGTTTCACGTGGTTGAGAGCAGGCACGTCGACCATCGAGCACTTGAGCAAAATCGTTGTAGTCTGGCTCGGCATTTTCTTTATTTTGTCAATCACAAAATAAATCACTATTATTTCACCTTTGCTCTAGCATCAAAGAGACTGTTCGATCCCTCTCTCCGTACGTTTCTTATATTGCGAAAAAAAATCACCTTGGCTCTGGGACATCCGGATACTTGAGAATCGCGTTACGCGTCAATTTCGTACAGTTCGATAAATAATTTATATAAAAAAACAAAATACAGAATAAGAAAAGAATCACCGACGTTATATTGCCGTTATCGGTGGTGACTCAGTCGGGGACAGCACAGTCAAGCGTCGGTGGTTACAAAAGTTCTCTCTCGGCACGATGAAAGATGTTCACACCGTCTTCTATTATTCGTCGTTGTGTCTTTACTCCTGATTCGTCGTTTCACGTCGAATGCCACGCGAGACCGTCGAACGGCCGTGATAACGCGCGACCCGAAACCGATCGAACGAATGAAGACAAGAAACGAAAATAAATATTGTAATAAATATTGAAAAAGATAGGATATAAACAGCCGGCGAGTGGCTTTTGCCTCTTCGCGCGTATACCAACTCGGCTGACACAAACGAACACACACAAGCACTATCGCCGAGGGGACAGCGACGTTTCGGAAAGATGCCGCACCATTGGCAGTGACCAGAAACGGCAGTACTTTCTTTTTTTATTTATCGTAACACAGTGTTTACGTTCTTCGCAGAAAAACGGTTATAACAGATGAAAAAGAAAGACAAATGTTCCGTATTAATTTTCTCCGCCCGGCAGCCTTCAAACTTCCCGAGAAGATGTTCCCGGCAGGAGATATTCAAACTTCCCGAGAAGATGTCACGGCGACTTGTTTGTCGTCATCTTCGGTTCACAACCTCCCGACACTGGCCGAGTAAATTTTTTTATCTTACACAAATAAGAACGTTACGTATCAAACTAGATCTATCGAAAATTTCAGCACAAAAAAATGTGACACTCATGTGAGTGATTTAGCCACGGATGGGTTCATGCAACGGGCACTTGTCGAAAATAGAAAAAAGATAAAATAAAACAAAACAAAACAAAGAACGAACGTGGCGTGAGAGATTCGTAGGCCCCGTGAGTTCGGCTGCGCTACGAGCCGAAGGCGCTCTATCGCCTCACCGTGCTTGACTGACCGACTGGTTTTCACTCGCAGTCACTTTGAAACTCGGAGTGGAATTGTAGGCACGTCCCTCTCCTGCGCGCGGACCCTCCGACTATGCCTGTACAACAGCCTGTATACTGTAGCGTGTATACAGCTTTATACGCATGTGTGCATATATATATGTAGTGAGGCTTTGTGTGGAGAGCCGTTTACAGTGCTGCGAGAGCAGCGCTCGGCGCCATCCCTCCTCCCCGGCTCCCTCCTTCTTGGAACTTGCAGCTGCCTCGGCCAATCACCGATCCTGAAGGCGCAACACCACGCTTTACTCGAGCGCAGTACGCAGTGCACTGTTGACGCACTCCAACCTACGGTACTTGCAGCCTGCGCGCTTACCGCCGCACTAAAAAATATATTATTTTTTCAGCTATAAAATCATGTTTTTTTAAATCTATCTTCTCCTTTTTTTAATGAAATATATTACAATGTACTATTGTGAGCGGATTTTTTTTGCGTGTTGAAAGATTTTTCGGGAACTCATATCAATGAATTCGCTTTGTTTTTATTGTATCGATGAAAATAAAAATTGCTGTACTTTGTAAACGGTGATAGTGGTTGTAAATGTTTATAGGAATATTCGTCGAGTACAAAATAAAAAAATGTATCGAGAACCAAAATTGATTCTCGCTCGTCAGGATCGCAAATAATGTCCATGTTTTACTACGAAAAAAAGAAACTGTAGGAATATGTTGGTCTATTTATCCGACCGATGAGTTCACTTTTCTGTAAGTTTATTGTTATCCATTATAATTTATTTCATCTGCATTAAGTAGGACCTATTCGATTAGGAGCCCACTTTAGCTCACGCTGTTTTTGTGTTTCAAAAAAAGCGCACGAACATTTTTTGAAATGTTGGTAATCGACCGCCTCAACTGTACCGCAAGTACAAACTTAAGTAACCAGGCGCGCACTTATCTTCGTTATCTCGTTGCTCATTTGGTGTCGTCGTCTGCCGCGCCGTCACGAGCCTGCTCCTCTTTTTTCCTATCCACGTGCCGGCCTGTATTGTTCCGAGTGTGGCAGCCGGCTGTATACGTGCTCTCGTAATATACAGTAAGCACCAACACCGGGACGAGAGACGCCAAGTTATAAAACTGTACCAGTGTCTTTTCTCACAATTATAATAACGAGCGAGGCGTGACTATTTGATCTCGAGCGTCCGATATAGATACCGTCGTGGATACACTGCACACAACGTCCAACGGTAAACGGCGAAGCGTGCGATAGATAATAACCGATGAGCCACGGACCTTGAGACTTTGTTTTATTTTCATTGATTATATTATTTTATTTTTCTTTTGTTTTTTTTTATTCTTGCAACACGAGAAAACTTATCGTAAACGAGAAACTCTTATCCTCGAAAACAAAAACTAAAAAGCGCAAACTCAAACGATGGAGCTAGCGCTCCTTTCAAGGGAATACTAAAATGTACCTGTTGATACTTTACTCGGAAGGCCAAAAGTATTAAGGTTTTTAATCGAATATCAAAGGATTAAATCGATTAAGCACTAAAAATCGAGTTGGGCGACCGGTAACCGTTTAAAATACATTTCCACCCTTTTTTCGGTGAAAAAAAATGTAAATTATTATCCATCATGTTACGTAGAAATAGCAACATAAAAAAATATTTCGTAGAGCGATGCAAAGCAGTATTTTCTGGCGTGATATACTGGAATACCGTGGTATTACTGCTGCAACCGTATGTTGAAACCAACACCGACAAGTACATTGGCATTGCATCGAGCCAAAGATCGAAGATCTCGGTTCAATATCTTTTTCATTTTTTTCATTTTTTCCTTTGCTTCCTCTCGCTAGCATCAAGAGGGCGGCAGTGTGGGGTCAAAGTCTCGAGAGTATCGTCTAGATTCTGAGCGTAATGCAGCACTCGGCTCGTGCTGTAGCGTCGTATTATGGCGTACTTATATATATATATATATATATATATATATATATATATATATATATATATATATATATATTAT